>JAUMHE010000048.1:5246229-5260618 GCA_032359235.1 Enteromius mattozi
CGTGGCAAGGGGATGTAACGTCTCCGTTCCCTCCTTCAGGGAACGAGGGTTACCTTTGTAACCTAGACGTTCCCCTTCAGTCGAATCACTTCGACGTTACATATGGGAACAGACCCATGGAAAAGCCGTGACCCGAAGGCCGCGTTACGCAGAGACCCTCGTGCCGGCAGGACGAGCGTGTCAGCAGGAGGATCTGCACGTAACCTTCCCAACGCCCTGGGGGCCAGATAAAAGGGGCCCCACAGGGATGCCAGTTGTTACTGAAGCAGGGGTTGGGGGGGGCGGAGCACATGTTTTCTGTTTGCACATGCGGAATTCGATAATTCAATATATCTGTGACGTCAGAGATATATGAAGGGAAACACGGCCTGTCAGAAACACGGCCTGTCGATTCCGACAAGGGCAAGCGTCGCTCAGAAAGGGGCCTCGGGGCACTGAACCCAGAGGTGTTAGAAATTGCTCTTTCTGTGATTTTGTGGGTGGCTGAGCACACAGAAGCTCCCGGCCCTCCTCCGGGAGTGGGGTCACAGGTTTCGTCGTCCCCCGAAGAGCAACTTCCTCCACTTCCGGGTTGCCCACGTCAGGGACGTTTCGCAGATCTGCGGGTGTTCCTGGCCGGTCCTTGAGATGTGGGCGGCACCCCTCGCCCCTGGGCAAGCTCGACGTCGGCCCGCCAGTCTGGCGTCGTGGTCCTCAGCGGGGGACAGAGCAGATTTGGGAGCTGCAGGGGGGCGCCCTCGGTGACGAACAGGCGGAGGCTGGGCACCCGGGGACTTGGTGGTGGACTCCCTGCGGGGCAGAATGTGACTGATGGCCTCCATCTGCTTCTGGACTGCCGAGAACTTCTGGGCAAAGTCCTCGACAATGTCACCGAACAGGCCGACCTGGGAGACGGGAGCGTCAAGAAAGCAAGCTTTGTCGACGTCTGCCATCTGAGCCAGGTTCCAATCCGATCCCCTCGGCGGCTCGGAGGAGCATAGCTGACAGTTCGCCGTCCTCCTCGGACGGGGCAGTGGCCGCGGAGATGCGCTGTCCCGGCAAGTCGTCCGTGTTACCAGCCGACTCTCCCTCTGATGCTGTGGAAGACATCTCTTCCTCCTGGGGTGCACCGAAGGAGACGCTCGGCCCGCTGTGCGGGGGAAGCAGCCTGCTTCAGTAACACCATGGGGCTTTAAAAAGACTACCAGCCCGCGGGGACCGCCGACAGCTGCCCAGGAAAACCGCCGTCGGTGAAGAGAGAGCTTGAACTCGCAGGAAATCTTTGTTTCGTTTCGTCTTTCTGAAGAACTTCAGGACTCAGGTGGGTGAGGCTCCGAAGCGAAAAAGTTAATGTGCACTATTCCACCTGCCCTGTTTATACTCACGCTGTGAGCAGGTGCAGCTGGATGCAATGAGTGCACGCCAATGTTCATTGGCCTTTTCAATAAGGCTCAGAGGTGATTGGTCTCTCTTGCGAGTTCCCATATGTAACGTCGAAGTGATTCGACTGAAGGGGAACAGATGTTTTCTCATGCTAAGAGATAAACAGATGTAAAAATATCATATATGGTGTTAAAAAAGATTATACAGCAGATGATAAGCTATTTTCTCTTTTTATTAAAGCTCTATTAAATGAAAGACATGTTCAGAACATTCTCTTGCCATTTACTGTAGCTGTCAGGAAAATTTTTAGCAGAAGGACTGCATTTAACAAACTTGCTTCAAAAAAAGCAAGCAACATTACAATACATATATTTTTAGTTTTAGTATTTTTTTTTTTATTGTGTGGTAACCGTTTTATAAAAGCAATAAGGTACTCAAAGCAGTGCTGTATTATGAGTAAATCACGGCTGAAGGGGTTGCGCCATGCTTAACAACGCCCTTTAGCCATGATTTATTCATGATTCAAGTTCAGTTAGAATAGCTAAATATGCAGTAGAGTGTTACTAAGGTGTGACTATATTGTTAATGCAATTAATTGTATATCACTAAATTAATATGATGTCTAGTTTATACAGTGGTTTATTAACAGTGCTGCTTTGAAAGATTACATATTTAAAGTCAGATGCTACTTCTTTAAATAGTTATACATTAGATGAAATATATGCAAATTAGGTAAATTAGCATTTCAGATACATTGAGATAATAAGTTTTTTATGTGCTTGTGGTTTACAGGTATGGCATTGTCTGTTTAATGGGAAGAAATTCCATTAGTTGGAACAAATGAATATAGAATGCACATACCAGAATTGACTTTCATCATTAAGACTCTCGCCTTAAATTGATCTCGCCTGATTATGAATATAAGAGATGAAATCTGACTTCACCCTGGAACATGTAATGCCATAAAAGCTCCGTCAAACAAGCAGAATTCTGACTTTATGAGTTATTGAACTCTTTTAGGTGAAAAGCTGAAGTCTGATTGTGTCACCAGCTGTGACTTGATTTTCCTTTATCACATCGAACATGAAGTTCACAGAAGTGAGTCTTTTTATCATGATCATTTTATGTGAGTTTTTTTGGCATATATAGGTCATGGTCTACACCCCCACCCAGATCTCTCTCCATAAAACTTTCTTGAGCGTTTCTGAAGGTCTTAGATTTTGACACGTTGTGTCTCAGCATGTAAAGGTAATGACCCTGCGTGAGCCTTGATGTGTCTCTGGAGACAATATGACTGTTGCAACCTGAAGGAGATCCAACACAACTTCCTGTCATTGCTCAGACTGAATACATCTTCATAACGACACAGGATGATGGAGGAAACCGTTACAACAAATGAGTGCAAAACGAGGACATTAGGAGTCTGTTGCTGAACACTGATTTAGCCTGGAGCCTTGAGTTCAAGGTGCATCCTGTAATTTTATCCTCAATAAAAATGTTTTACTTATAAATAAATAAAACGAATAGCTCTTTTTACAAAATATGTTAAATGGTGCACACCAAGTGAAGGCTTCAGATATATCAGTGGCCTACACTGAATGGGTTGTGACTTAATGAGATCACTTGACATAATTAAACATCAACTCAACCCAAAAACATGCATTTACAATTAGCACCTTCTCTTTTCTTTACACACAAATTACTGTATGAGTAAGACTTATTTTTGCACTATTCCTTACGTGATTCCTTTATGACTTCAAAACACTTAACATAGCGCACGATTTGTAAACCAACACATTTTCACATTTGCATCACATAAGCAGCTTTTGTATAGCTTTCCTATATAGTAAACTTGCTTGGTAGCTCACCCGGTACAGCAATGTACTTGTGCTCAGGTCATGAGAAAAGAGCTCAAAGACTTGTAGAAGCATGCTAAAATGGCATGATTGCTTTAGTAAATGCACTTTTATCCCACGTTTGAGCTCAGTGTTTTATATGACATTGTTTTATGACATTTTTTTTTTTAATGGTTTCTGACCTATAAATACATCTGCACTGATATTATCTTGGAAAAGTAGATTTTGCATATGCGTTAAAGCTGTGACTGTCATGTGCTCAGGGTACCTTGTAATTCTAAATAACATCACAGTATTGCAAACAATTTTTTAAAAATTCTTGTGATTAATGATAGTAGCAGCATTGTAACGAATCCTAAAGGATTCAGTCTAAACTGACAAACTAGCACTTCTTCCAATCCTGTATGATTTTCTTCTGTGGAGGACAGATAGAAAAATTAATTATGCAGCTGCACTTTTTCTTTCAATGCTAGTGGATTGGGATAATCAGGCTCCCAAAAGGACAAAAAAGCATTATAAAAACATAAAAAAATTAGTCCACTGTAAAATGAATGCACATTATTTCAAAGCCTGTTAAGTCATTCCAGTTTAGGTCATTATTCACAGGTAATCTTTATGAAATATTTGCTTTTGACATCTTGCTTGAAGAGCAGTTTGGACATTGTGATACAGCGCCTTTTGTGTTACGCCAAAAAAGAAGTTCATTCAAATTTCAAATGACACGAGGATGAGTAAGTGATTATAGAGTTTTCGTTTTTGTGGAACTATTCCTTGAAGTCAAGTTACTGATCAATTTGCCACACTGAAGTCATGGTCAGATGCCCAGATTAAATAATGAATGCATAATAGAAGCATTAAGTTTGCCTGTCGCCTCCTACAGTTTCTGCTAATGCTCTAGCACTCTGCAGCCTGACCCTTTAGCAGTGACTCATCTGTCTTTTTGAATAATGCTTATCAATAGGGACCTAGAAGCTTGCAGGGTAAGACCCTTCATGATGAGGAGGAGAGTGGTAAAAAAACATGACAAGCTACTTATGGTACTAAGGTGGAAACCCGTTTAGAAGTCCAGTTCTTTAGGCAACCTGGGTAATCTTGCCCCCATCCTTGACTCAAAAATGCAAACCGGTGTTTTGTTGCAATGAAGAATACAAATACACCCTGGAAATGAAGAGATAACTGAAGGGCAATGTTTTTACCTCAAGAATGTCAGGGTCAAACATATACAGTTGAGGTGTTTAAGACATTCATCATGCATTGTCTTTCATACAGCCTCTTTAAGTTAAACCTGAATGAGATTTGAATCACATTGAAGTTCCTACAGACCTGAGATGCCTGAATAGTAATTAGATGTAAATAGAAGAACACTTGAAGAGAGTTTGGAAGAGGACAGACTGATTGGCTGTAAAGAGTGTTTTAGTACTTATTCCCAGTTCAGCAAAGCTGAATTAATATAAACTCAGATAAACTGTAAAAGCTTATGGCGTCCTTTGGGCATACTGCAAAAGTCCTTAAAGCAAGTTCTGCTGCTGTGGTGCTCCTAGATTTTCAGTTTGGAGTGAATTTCTATTCCAAAGTGGTTAGTTGGAAAGACAAAAAGAACAAAACTTTGGATATGCATGACACTTTTGGTGTTTTTTTTTTTTGAAGTATGAGAAACACTTCTTTAGCTTTTTTATTTCATTATAAGTTTAGCAAAGTATTTAGCTAAGAATTATTTATTAATATTATCTAACTCCGTGTTGGCTAAATACAGTATGCAGCTGTATTTAAAGCCCTGCTTTTAAAAGCAGCTTTAATTGGTTGGTTTTTTTCTATTAAATGTTGATGTCTATCCAGTGTTTATTGCTGGAAAATAAAAACAATAGGGCCACATTAAGTGTATGCATTTTCATATTGTACAGACTGTGCAGTGTTGACAACCAAAAGGCTAATTTATTTATTTTCTCATTTATCTTTTTTTTTTACCTTTAAATTTGCATAAAAGGCCAAAGCCTTCATTAACTCTTTCTCATTAATGCATTTTATGTTATGGTTTGCCAACACAAGGAAAAGTTGGAAGGTAGAGATAATGGCCAGAAGATCATAAGCAATGACTAATTAATATGCAAGAGCTGCTAAACGACTCCAGTGCCCTCAGAGAATCAGTAGCTTCCCCTAAATCAAGGTTCTCAGAGTCGTGTTTGTAATGATTCTGTAGACTGCAGACGTGACAGATTTCATCATTGTATTATTTATGCAGTATAACAAAAGTTGTGAGCAGTGTATTTTTATTGTGTTTTGTTTTCATTTTCATTTGATTTAGCTAAATGTGTTGACTGTTTTATTTATTGGCCAAATGCATACATTTGTTTATTTGTTTGTTTGTTCATTCACACTACCACTCAAAATGTTTCTGAAAGAAGGATCTCACCGATGCTGCTTTACTTAATAAAAAATAATGAAAACAATAATATTGTGAAAATGTATTACAATTTAAAGTAACTGTATTCTTTTAATAATAATAGATAATATAATTAAATAACATATTTTAAAATGTTATTTATTCTTGTGATGGCAAAGCTACATTTTTAACAGCCATTACTCCCGTCACGGTTGCCGTAAATAAAATAAGTAGTAATTTCTTGAAAAAAATTAAATAAAAAATACTACTGACCCTGAGTATATTTTATTCATTTCAAAATAAATAATGGTGAGATTTCTTTTGAAATGATCAGTAATATATATTATTATTTATCTTTTTGGTTTTTCATTTTGTATACTAGTGCCCAATCAGAGGAGAGGTGTGAGGTTCTGTTAGGGCCAGAGATCACGTATGGACCTCCGGGGCTGAACCTGTCCTATCCTGTTGCCATGACGATAGCTCATTGTGCTGAAGTCAGCGCTGAAAACTGGAACATTAAACTCAAGAGACAAACCAAGGACAACAAGTGGGAGGTAGGAACAAAGACATGACTTCTGTGTTTTTTACAGCAAATTCATTTCACATTCTTTTCTGTGTGACTCAAGCATGCCAATATAGTACAATGCACTGGCAACTGTTGTCAACATAACATTAAAAAAAAAAATTATTTAACACTTTACTCAGTTAAATATATACTACCAGCCCCTGATGATTAAACGTTTATGTTGCCATTTAGATACATTTTTGAAGTAGTTTGATACAGTTAACCTGGCAACATGTGCAATGAACCAATTATGAGTGAAATTCATTTGAACTGCATCCTGTAAAAGCTCTAAAAGCTCATGGCAGCTTTTGAGGCTGTGAGCATTTTAAAAATGTGTTGATTAGGCGATTGTGCGCTCTTGACAAGAGATCCAGGGACAGCAGTTCCTCAGAGGAGGCTACGACCGTGAAGTGGGCGAGAAAAAAAAACAATTACAGCCTGTAATAGCTAGGAAGACACACAGTTCATGGCAGTCAAACAGCAGGAGCATTTGGACAAGGCGCCCCATCAGACCCAGGATATATCGATCTGGTTGTTCTAGAGGACCACCTGAAATAAGAGCTGACACGAGGCAATCAGGACAGGAGTCATGGACGGGACCTCCCTCCTGACCCTACTACAATCACTCACATTTGTCCTAGTCCCATGTGTTTTACTCTAAAGTCAACCTCTGAAAACCTAAAACTGTCATTGCGGTTTGAAAGTTGATGTATTAATAAAAGTTTACCGTAGCGGCACAGAGTGTGTTTATTGTGAGCTGCTAGCATTATTGAAGGCGATTAGATAATAACCTTCTTTTTTGTGTCGGACCACCAGCCTGAGTCATTATTTAGATGTATTTCAGATTGTTCCAAAGCACGGTACTTATCCTTGAGATTACAACTAGCAGTCCTTATGAAAATGCATTTGCTGTCAGTTTTTCCCTGGCTTTTAACAGTTTTTTTGTACCAGTGACAGCTCCAGTGTTGGTGATGACTGAAGTAATTACATAAAAACTGCTGGTTAAATCACAGACTTGTCAAAGAAATACTGCAGTAGTACAGTTTCTATCCTTTCCACGTGCGTCACATACTTTTTATCAGTTTACAAAGACAGTTTTTTTTTCTGAGGAGGTCATTCTGTTTGATATTTACGTTGCTTTGAAGAGCTGCAGTCACATAAATAAATGGTCGTCTGTCAAAGAAATGAAAGAACCTGTATTATATGAATGTCTGTGCTGGACTTGATATTAGCTTAACCTTGTCAAAGAAATACAAAAGTGACCTCGCTGATACGTGATTTGTGAGTGATTCTTAAGTCAGTGTGGTGGACTGAATTTAGCTTTTTCCACTGATCGCTGGCAAAAATTATTTCACATGCTGAGGTAAAAAAAAAATACTTGCAGTAGCTGCAAGTCAGTCGGTATGAAGATGGCTTCTTTGAAGGGTTCCATTCCAATGAGAAACCTTAAAGTTACGTTTATGAGATGTTTTGCGGGCAGTACCATTTCACTTTGAACTTTTCATAGCACTGGGCACCAAAAGAAAAAACCTGCATCCTACATCTTGGTGAAATTGTAAAAAATCACATGTACCATTCCCTATCATAGTCTCATTTCCCATGTTAGAATTAGACATTGTAGACAACTCTTTGGCACGCACAGCTTCTGATAATTGTGTTAGCTGATAAAGAACTGATAAGGTTAATTAACTTTAATTGCTAATGTTTCAGTTTTATTATGACAGAAAGAAAAGGCTGCTCAGTTAAATGCATAGTTCACCAGGATGATTCTACCTTTTATGGAGCAAAAAAGAGTATATTTTAAAAAATGTACTGGTGGCTCTTCTCCATGCAATTACGATAAGCTTCACACTTGAAAAAGGGCATACAATCTCCTTAAAGGGATATTTTGCCCAAAAATTAACATTGTCATCATGTACTTATTCTCAGGTTACTAAAATTTTTTGTCATGTGCTTAAAGTTTGAAAAAGGTTACCATTGACTGATTGTACGGATCAAAAAAAAAAACACACATATATGTGATATATGGTGAGAATTTTAATATTTAATTATAACTTAACTTACAACTATTGCTTAAAGTTTCATAAAAGTATTTCAAACAATAAATACAATTATTCATTGTTCACTCAAATTTGTGAACAAGTCACATTACCGTGATTTGATCATTTCTTTCTTTGTTCACAGGAAATAATGTCTGTAGACGATGAATCAACCTCCTGCTATTGCCTGATGGACTCGCATAGCTGTCACTTGTTGCTGGATCAGCCGGGCTGCTATGCACTAGTGGGGGAACCCATCACCGATGCTGCAATAAAAAGACTAAGGATTGCTGTGTTCGGCAGTATGGAGGCCTCCTCCATGGACTACAGCCTGCGAGTGCACTGTGTAGACGACACACCGCATGCCTTTCAGGTGACAGCAGGACAGTAAACATGTAGTCGCAATCACATTACTCAAATAGAGTGCAACAATCAGGTTCTTAAAGTAAAAATCCCATTCATTTCCATGGGGGAATCGATTTTTAATGATAAATTACAGAGCTACAAGGTAGTCAGTGATATAGGCTTTTGTTAGGCAACAGTTGTTAAACATATTTAATTAAATTTATTTATTATCAATCATGTTATCAACTGATTTCTTAATGAAAAACCACATTATGATTCTAGTTTTATATAGTACTCCGCTGTTTTTAATATGGATGACATTGACAGTTCTTTTTGGGATTGTAGTTCACCCAAAAATAAAAATTTGATGAGAATATGCTTATCCTCAGGCCATCCAAGATCATTTAAAAAACTTTTTTCAAATACTTTTTTGCTTCAGATCAAAGTTTCTAAGTTTCTAAGTTGTGGTTCACCTTGTAACTGGGTGGTTTGGTTCATGGCTTATAACTCTAAAAGACTTTATTTTTTTAAATCCCTACAGGGAAAACTAGGCTGCTGAAAAAGTAGGCAGACACTGTAGCATTCTATATATTAATATCTATAAGAATGTCCTACATTTTTATTAGGCATTTTAATATAAATCTGTGTTGCATCACAAGAAGATCATAGTAACACTGGACTGCATTTGCAATAGGGTCCAAAAGTCTGAGGCCACTGGTAAGAGTGGGATGAGAATTATGGTTTAATTGTGTGATCAGAAAGTCTGCTTTGGTCAGTGCTATTTTCAAACACGCAACCAGTGGATACAAAAGTCAAAGTCAATTACTGTTGTCTTGCATGAGTGCTCAGATTTCTGTGTGCGCATAAAGGCAGATGCACACACACATACACATACACACTCAAAGAGAACACTCATCTTTGCAATGCAGTGAAACACAAAGCAGTTTTGACAGATGAACACTGCCACACTTGAAATCAAAGAAGCCAGTAATCAATTTAAATTCAAGTTTCTTTTCAAAGCTTTAACCAGCACATTGTTTGAATGCTCTTTTTTTATATTTCTGAATGTTTATTAGCTGTAGAACTTTTGTTCCTTCCAAACACTGTGCCTTTTTTTAGCTACTCAAAGTCAAGTTCAGATAATACTTCCTATATTTAATTTTAACTATAATGGATTGACAAGATGTTATGTTTTAAACTGGCTTTAGTGTTTTAGACATTGCAATAATTTCTCTTCTGGTTAAACATTCAGCACCCTGGAGTAGCTGCAATACTGTGGTTCTTGGTTATAGGGTTGTCTAGTCTGTCCACATTTTCTTTCTATACCACTTCCTTATTTTTTCCTCCGCTGTTCTCACTCTGTTTTTTCCTGTGCTTCCATTTTTACAGAGAGTAGTTACTGCTGAAACCAGCAGAGGAGGTCAGCTTCTCGAGGAGCCCAAGATGCTATTCTTCAAAGGAAACTGCCTCAGTCTGCAGGTGTCCATCCAGGATATCCCTCAGTTCCTGTGGAGCATCAAACCCTTCACCACCTGTCAGGTAACATGCTAACATTGGTAACCTGCTCTGACCAGTACTGTAATGACCAACAGGCAGCTGCCTGCACAACTGTGTTGTAGACAGCCAAGGTAAAGCTAGTCTATACACTTAAAAAAAAAGACCCCTGCCAGTCTATTTGGCAACCCAGTATTGGGTAAATAATGGACAGAACACATGCTGGGTTA
The DNA here is from genome assembly GCA_032359235.1 of Enteromius mattozi. Taxonomy (NCBI): domain Eukaryota; kingdom Metazoa; phylum Chordata; class Actinopteri; order Cypriniformes; family Cyprinidae; genus Enteromius; species Enteromius mattozi. Next base: position 5,256,501 of record JAUMHE010000048.1, read on the forward strand.
TTTTAATCCAGCTCTTTAGGTTTAACACATTTTACACATTTTCAGGGCTGTTTTTTGACAGTGCTGGGTTAAACAACCTGATGCTGAAGGTTAATCATTTCAAATAATATAAATGTAATCTGTTCTCTGTTATGGACAGGGACAGTTCATACATTTCAAAATGTAAAACAAATAGCAAACTAGATCAACCTCAGCCTTGGTTTCGAACAATTGAAATCAAAGCTTGCTTGAAATGAAGATGTCTTATGAAAAAAGTGACATTTCAGTTTTCTTTTAAAAAGCAAGTTACGTAAAAAAAATACTTAAATTTTTTGCAAACAGAATAAAAGAATATCGCCATGTCAGAAGTAGAAAGTAACCAGCATCTCTTTCAAAAACAATACATTTTAAATACGGAAGTATTAATAGAATAAAAAAAATAACCGACATGCTACAATTCCCACATGGAAAGAACCTATATGAGGATATATGTGCATATATGAAACCTATATGCAGTATATATGCACATATAATATAGGAAAACGGACAATTTTATATATGTCACATATATTAAAAACCTATATCAAAACCTATATTAAAACATATATGTTTATATAGGTTATTTCCGTGTGGGTTATGTTGATTAGAGTTTCTGAATTTGGGCTTCAGATTTGATTTCTTTTTGATTAATCATCCAGCCCTAGGTATTGGTAGATCCAGTGTGTGCTGCAATGTAAACATTAGCAGACATTAGCTGCAATGCAAATATAAACTAAAAAGGTCAAATGTGAGACTAAATGCATTTAAGAAAATAATAATTTAATATAAACCATAATTTCATTAAAGATTCCTCACAAACTACCCAACACTGGGTTACACAGGAACTTAGTTAACAAAAAACTATCCAGCACTTGGGTAAAAACAATAAAAATAACCCAATAAAATGACCTGAAGGGCAATACCCAGCATTTGGGTTAAGGAAAAAAATAACACAGAACCTTTGTAGAGTACATATAATATGAGATGATTTTATGCAATCAAGATTTTTGTTGTGTTTTTTTTTTTCAGTCATTTAATAAGACATTAAAACTTGTTTTTAGAGAACAATAATTCGATTACAAATTTATTTTTTAAGCATTAAACTGCCCTCTTGATGTCAGATATATTTGCTGGCTAATTGTTTTTATTCATTCTTATTATGTAATAAAAACAATTAGCAAGTGAGGCAAATAAAAATAAACTATTCTGTGAAAACAAGTCTTAATATTTTATGCAATTTTGCTTCAATTTGCAAAGTAATTGTGTCATGTTTTAACATCTTCTGAAATTTGTACTGCAAAACAAGACAAAAAAGAGGACGTTTTCCTGACCATTCAGATATTCTGGCATTTATGATAAAAGCAAAAAGCCCAAAATGTAAATAAAAAAATCGAATCTGCATGTGTGAATCTCTTATAGGAAATAGTTTTAGTTTTCATTCATACAGCAAGTACATTCAAGTTTCATCTCTGAAGACAGACACTCTCTCACCTAGCGTGCAGATACAGAGTGACGAGTGTTTGGTTCTAGTTTCAGGCATTTGATCGGTTCAGAGGTGCTTCTGCCTCCTGGAACATGCTTTAAGTATGCCTACTCGAGGGAGAAATTAATCCCGGCATTAAGGCATCTGCTGTCCCACTCAGCATCTCTTCTGCTCAGGGTTCCTATTACTGTTGACATGGAGCATCTCACAGGTCATTTCAATATGCAGGGCTGGAAACGGTGCAGGAGAGGTCAAGGACACTCCCTGCAGACGTGCTGCTTCACAGAAATTAATTATACATCAAAGGCAATTGCTTTCCCTTCTGCTGCCCTGCTCCCAGATACGTTGTGTTGTACATACCCCAGCACTGACCCCTATCATCGGAATTAACAGGGATTAGAGTTTGTGTCTTTTGTACTGATGGTCTCAAAGACGAGTCTCTTAACACGCATGCTTCCACATTTTTCATGGATCAGACGCTTTCCCTGACTCAGCTCTCTGATCTCTCTTTCTCTCTCTTCTATTTCTGGTGTCCTCATCCCGTTGCAGGAATTCTCCTTCACCCAAGTGTGGTATAGTAACCAGCAGCCTGTGCACTGTGCCTTCTCACTGCAGAGACATAGCGCCTCAACCACCCAGCTCTCCTGCAAGATCAGTGTGCGGCAGGTCAAAGGTCACGAGCAGATCCTGCAGGTCTACACCTCAGTGGGAGAGGTCAGTTTGATAATGCCACTAGGTTTAATAACATGTGTGTCTCAGCCTCATATTCATTTTAATTCTTTATTTTTTAAATTGGCTTGACATCTTACAAACAGTGATGTTTTTAATGACAGGTTGTCAAGCTCTAAAAAAGTGCAGCTCTCATATTAAATATTCTGCTATTGATATCTAGCCTGTATTATAAACTTTTCAAAAATAAAAGTTCTAAATTGGCATCTATGGTTCCTTGAGGAACATCCATGGAAACTTTCCTGTGTGTAGAAGGTACTTGCAGTGGAAAAAAGTTTCTTTAGTTTGTTGAAATGTTCTTCATGCCAAGGACTACTCACTGAAAAGTTCTTTGGGAAGCAAGAAATAGTTCTTCTATAGCCTCTGCTTGAGAAGGTGCCTATTTGGATTCAGAATCACAGTAGAAATGAAAAGTAATGCAAATAATGATTTAGCATTTAATCCATATTCACAATTCATATTCACATGCTTGAAATATAGCGAACAGGTTTTGTAATGTTCTGTGGTGCTTTTTATGCATTTTGGAGCTCAAATGTCTGAATTTACAGTTTTTGCATGGAAAACAAATGTATGACACATATTCAGAAATTCTTTTGTGTTCCAAAGAAAAAACAGTGTACAGGTTTGAAATGACAGAATGAGTTTTAAAATGGCATGGCAATGGTTTTCATTTTATTTAACTCTTCCTCTAAAAGTCACTGTCATTTGGGGCCAGATTTACTTAAAGCTTGTGCCAGAGCAAACTCTCTTTTGGCTTTAAAATCTACAGTCAGGATTTACTAAAGACGTGCAGTGAAAAATTAGTGGTGAAAAGGTATGGACAGTTATTTTTGCAGCTGACCTTATTACATATGTATTTTTTAAAATACTCCCTTTTAGGTGCAAACTATATGGGAGGAAACTATTTATGCAGCCATGCAGTGTGGTTTTCTATAGTCAATTTACTGTCATGAGGAAATGCCCAAAAAAGTATGTCTCAACCCATTTTGTGCTTGTCATGGCTCTAGTAATTGCTTATTTGCACTGCTCTTGGTAGTTTGCGTTGGTTATTATGGAAATGATCCAGCTGCAACTTTTTTTCTAATTTGCTTACTGTCACTAGTTGAACTGCAAATTTCCACTCGCATCAGCACTTTTACGTTATTCTGTTTAGTAATTCTGACCCTATGTTTTTTAGAACATGGGTAAAATATACCATAAGTGTTTTTTTTTCAAGCTCCTTTGCTTTTTTCTTTCAGAGTGAGAAAGAGACAGTCCCATTTTTTATGCAGGCAGATTGCACAGTGACTTCACAGACGGGGGCCAAAGCCTTCAAAATCCCCCTGTCCATACGTCAACGGATATGCACCACCTTCGATACTGCCAACGCCAAGGGCAAGGACTGGCAGCTCTTAGCTCAGAAACTCCACATTCAAAGGTGAGCGCCAGAGAGAGATGTAGCCAAGGCAACAGGACTGATTGAAACTTATTGCAGCAGTGCTCACTTTAACAATGCCCTTGAATAATAAGCTGAGACTGCACGCCACTTTGCTCGATCATTTCACTCAGAACTCATACTCCTCAGGCTTTTCATCTTTATTGAATTCAGTTTCTACAAAGGTTAGAAGTTAAAGAACCACTAGAGATTTGAGAGATAGAAGAGCCGCCACCTTCCCTTTATCTATTAAGCCATTGTATAGCACATTGGTAGTTTATAGATTTTTTTTTCAGTGTACAGTAGAATAGATTATTTATGAACTGAACATAATCTAAACCCTAAACTTTCCTTTTAAATCTGAATGTTGTATTGTTGTATTTATCAGTTGGGTCTAAAATTAATATTTATAATATATATATATATATATATATATATATATATATATATATTTTTTGTATTTATTTTTTTTTT
>JAUMHE010000048.1:5260718-5274079 GCA_032359235.1 Enteromius mattozi
ATAATTTTTGTATTTATTTTTTGTTGCATCCAAGTCTACAAAATGAATGCAAATAAAGAGAACTGATACAATTGAAGACGTTTTTCATTCTTACTAGTACATTTGTGGTACTAAAACATAAATGCATCACAGTTATGAAGATATGAACCTGTATTGCAGCTCTGTAATTTGTGCCATTTGAAATAAATGACAATTCATATTTATTCAGAAAGAAAACATGTTGTTACCTTTTCTTGAACCTATGTCACATGACCATTTGAGTTTGGAATTATATTACTACACTGCCATCTACTGGCACATTACAACTAACATCACACATTTAATGTATTCATTTCAGCTGTAGCCCAAAAAACAACTGAATAATACACAAAGATAGTCAGAGTCATGCTATAATACACAAATAATTTAATGCAACATTATCTATGGGATAGAAGGTTGACATGTAATATGATCTTGCTATGTACTTGTTATGTAAATTACGTCATCTTCTCTTGTGAAACCTGTGTTTCCTTTCTGTACAGGAACCTGTCCTACTTTACCAAGCAGAAGAGTCCCTCTGCTGTCATTCTCAGTCTCTGGGAGGCCAGGCATCAGGACAGTGGAGATCTTGACTCCCTTGCAAGTGCTTTGGAGGAGATCGGAAAGATCCACTGTAAAAGTTTGCCTCAGAGTCCAGATGACAAAGAAACAGACTTTACATTTTGAGGGACTACTGAAGACTACACATATTCCACCAGGTGCAATTCCCCAGCATCTTTAATTAAGAGTCCAAGCAGAGCCTGCTGAGGCATAACCAATCAGATGACAGACGACAAGATGCTACCAATCAGACGGTTTCACATATCTGTACATGTGCGAAGGAAGTATGAATTGGTATGAATTTGGCACAGATTCAACAGCTTCAAAATGCTTTTCTAAAAGTGCCAAGCCATCGCAACGTTCATAAAATTCCACCTTAGCCTTTCCTTGATGTTTATGATTTTATTAGGATTATTGGGATTTTATTGGTGACCAGACTGGGATGTTCTTGAGCATTTCCTTGTGTCAGCGTCATATTAATTAAAGGAATAGTCCATCCAGAAATGATGTCACTTTTTGACTTTTTTTCTTTGGAATTAGTGCTGTCAAATGATTAAATCCGATTAATTGCATAAAAAATATTTTTTTGTTTACAAAATATATATGTGTGTACTATGTATATTACGCATATATAAATAAACACACAAGCAGTAAATATTTAGAAAATATGTACATGTATGTTTTTATATTAATAGAATATATATCTAAATATATTTAATATATAAACAACCTATTTTTCTTAAATATATACATGCATGTGTATGTATTTATATATACAATATAAATATACACAGCACACACACACATATATTAAGTAAATAAAAACTTTTATTTTGGATGCAATTAATCACGATCAATCATTTGACAGAACTATTTGGAACATAAAAGAAGATATCATGAAAAATGTTAGTATGCAAATAGTTTCAGTTCTTCTATTTCTATAATATGGACAAAAAAAACAATGGAATCTGAAACTGTCAAAATATCTTGTTTTGTTTGAAGACTATTTATTTTTGGCTGAACTATCTCTTTAAACTTTTCCTTTTTTCACTAGTGTTCCAGAGTTGCGAAGTATTTATATCCCTTCTGCATGTTACTACTGACGTGTGCTTTGTTTGCACTATATGACGTTTAGAGAAGGGAAGAGAGGGAAATACACTCCTGCAAACTGCCTTTTTTTGCTCATCATACTCATTGTGATCGTGACTCGCAACATTCTTTTATCTCTCTCTTAATGGGATCGATTGAAGAATCATTCTGAATAATATATGGTAATGTAAAGATTCTAACCTTGTTTTCAGCTATTGCAGAGTACTGCACATTAGAAAAGAACCTCATTTACGCAGGTTAGGGGGTTTAAAATCCATTACGTTTTTTGCTTAAACTCAAAGCATAACCCGCTCGCTCAAATGCATTTCTCTGTTTCTGTGAGCATGTTTGAGTCATCAGGGCAGATGGCAGGATGGTATCATGCCTTTTTTAGAGCGTTAGGCCTGAGACCAATATTGACCAGAAGCGTTTACTTAAGCCATGCAAACGGCAGCACATCCCTTTTTGTTACCACTTATAGCTTTCTTTTGAAATGCATCTGAAAAGGAAGAACTCTGAGAGACCTCTGTGAAATGAAGCCTCTCTTATCTCCTCTGACCAAATTCCACCGTGCGCTGGGAAACACAATGGAGGAACATGGACCGGTGAGCAGAGAGAGTTATAATTAAGGTCTGATAAAAGGAAAAGAGCTGTGTGGAATAAATGCTGTCAGAAGTGCAGGAAAAAGTTGTCCTCCTATTCCAAGTCATCTACTTCATTAACCTTCTCTCTCTCTCAAACAGAAATGCCTCCAAGAGCTCATTTTAGTTGGTTTTCAGTGCTCTAGCCACTACAATGCTTGCCACTGGTTTAAAATGTGAAGCTTTCTCTCTTATCCTGGATATTTTTTTATACAAATATTCCTTTGTTTTTTGCATTTTTAATGTGTTTGATGAAGGATTTAATGATTTTCTGATCACTTTATGTTGAGAAGCACTAAGAACAGCAGTCTGTTTAATGTGTTTATTACTGTAGTTGTCCAATATAGCCCCCCAAATATTATTAAATTTGCTTTATTTTAATTAATTAGCAAATTTGATGTCACTCCTCTAAAGAAAATCACTTTGGTGCTCATTACACTTTTTTAATGTTCACATTTATGTCCAAATATTGGAACATGATGTTAAACCTATACAGAAATAATTCTAGAAACTAAACAAACGCAATTCTAGAAATGGCTACAAACCAAACTTAAGATTTTGCCCTATTATTGCGGACCGCATTTATAGTGGTATGTTCAAGCCTTTGAACGGTCGAGTCAACAGTGTTTATCCGTCCCACATTCATGTTATATTTAAGCCTTTGCTTCAAATTATGATTCTTGTGCCTTGTATAACTTCTGTAAATGATGAATGTTGTACAGGTTAAGATGGTTCTAAATCATGCAAATGTACTGTAATATATCAGTTAAAAAAACACTATATTACACTGATATGCAGGGGTCAAGAGCTTTTCTAGTGCTAAATATACTTGTTTGGTATCGCCAGGCCAGCTTTGTGGTATACTGTATCTATGATTATGAACATTTTGGATGTTTTCTGTACAGTAGAGTTTGCTGATGTATATGCAGTCTTTTGGAAATAAATGTACAGCTGAAGAGAGCTGCAACTCTAGCAAACATGCCTCATGGTTTTATTTTATTTCCAAGTGCTGATGGTTTTCTTTATTTTCATTTAGTGTCAGGCAGGCACTCTTATTGGAGAGTTATAAACTGCATGCCTGACTTTTTGTGCATTGCAAAAATGGCACAGAATGTCTGCAATTGATCTATTAATTTGTTTTTGTTTTCCTTTGTTTCAAATGAAGTTTTAATATATATATACACAAAATATCTTCATGTAACATTATCTTTACTTAATATCCTAATAATTGTGTGCCATGCTATAATTTTGACTCGTACAATGTACTTTTGGCTATTGCTACAAATATACCCGTTCTAGTTAAGACTGGTTTTGAGGTCCAGGGTCACATATCCTGATGCATTCTGACAAAAAAAAATGAAAATCAGCAGACTCTTCTCACAAAACTGTAGCTGATAAATGAATACACGTTTAATGTGAAACAATTTTTAGTTCAGCAATGTTTAAAAAAGTCTCAGATATGCAGTAATTTAAGGATCATGAATGGCTGATGCAAAGTCCACAGTTGGTCTTATCTCAAACAACCCCTCCTTCTTCACAACTTTCTTATCAAAGGGCACATGAGTGACTAACGATTCAGCCCTCGTAACCATGGTAACCAAAATGTATGTTTGTTACGAATGCTCAATCAATTCTTGGAGCAACATTCAGAAATCTGAATCCAAAAAGCATCTTAATAAATCTAAATTCAAAGATTATACAACCAGACATTGTAATATGCTGTATAGTTATAGCCTTTTCAGGCAATTACATTATAGAAAAGTGCTTCTGTCAGTAAATGTACACTTGATTGGCTGTCTGGCATCTCTAGCTGAAAAAATGATGCGGGAAATTAAACTAAATCAGCTGCCAGGAAGCAACAAAACAATGCAGTGACTAGATTTATTGAAAGCGAAGAACGAGAGAGAGATGCTTTCAATGAGCCACAGTAATGCCTTACAACAGACCATACAAATATTTTAGTTTATCTAGAAAACAAACAATTAAAACTCTGTTGAGAATCAGTGTAATCTAATTTAGCTAATGCATGGATCACGTGGTGGCGCGTACTTGCTGGAAGTCAAAGGAGTTGACCTTTATCTGCGTTCTGAAGCAGCAGTACGAAATTCCCCTTAGCCTTGGTAAATGAATAAACAAACAGTCCCACCTTCTTCCGCGCGCATTACTGAAGTCTCAGCCAGTTTCCTGTGTTTTACACTGTGTCACTCAGCAGGCATAGTATCGCGCTGTCACGCTCAACTGTCTGCTAGATAGCGCCAAACAGACAGAAATGCCCTTGCATTTCGGAAATTGATAATAATTATTACGACTGTGTGTGCGTTCAGAGAGCAAGCGAGAGCGAGGCATCTTAAATCCAGATGCGTGCTTGATGGAGACGCAGTCACACTGGGTAATTTGACTGACACCAAAGTTTACACGGAGAAGATCATATGGCCCTGATTATCTCAGTAGAAATAAAAAAAAGAAAATACAGAAAGTACTGAAACATTTTAAGTAGCTTATTCAACACAAACGTGAAGCCTGTAGGCGGTTCGTGTGCCAACCAGGTTGTTTCGCGAACTTATGAATCCCACTATAGCGAAGGCTTCATGAATATTAATTAGGTCACGTGACTGGACGCTGAGCAACTCATGCAAACGACGTCACCAGAAACTAATTAATACTCATAAACTAGGCCTCGACCATAGTAGGATTCGTAACTCCGCTCGCGGTCTGTTCTGGTTTAAGAAGCGCTCAATTCCCTAACATAAGACCGGAAGTTTTAAACAGCTAATTCCTCCTCAGAGGTACGCTATCAGTAGGATGGGATATGAGCTTCTTTCAGTTTATCAGGAGAAAGTGACACAATTATGATTTGACTACTATGAGATACATAATTTTCTTGGTAAGTGAATCTTATATTTGTTTAATTTGTTATATACAGTATATGTCAGTGAATGTCGGTATAGAGAAAGTTTTTAAAGTTTAGTTTGCGTCATGACGCGTTAAAAGCGAGACGTGTTTGGACTAGTCGATGGCGATAAACGACCTGCCACTACAGATCCTTGTAGAAAATGACTTTAAACATAAATTACATTAAGACCAGTCTCTCGGGATCAATATACAGATACTCATACACTTTTAGACTGTTTTAACATAGAATGACAATGATTTTATTTAACAAAATTATATATATATATATATATATATATATATATATATATTATAGATACCAAAAGGAATGTTTGCTAAGACCCAGTATCTAAAAGGGTATTAAGATATCTTTATTTTCTTCTTATCCTTCACTTTTTGAATTCTAGGCAAGCAAATCTTAAAAAAAAAAAAAACATTTTTGAATGTGCACCATTGGCACATAATACAACAAATATTGTCAGATATTGGGTTACTTGGTAAATATGAATCTGTGACATTTAACATTTATGCTGTCATCACAATACATGTATGTCTTTCTTCAGAAAAACTAATAGCAAAAGAAAGAAATTGTGCTGGGAATATTTCTGAAATTTGGTTGATTTGACACAGAATGACCCAATTATATACATACTGAAGTACTTAAATAGTGAAAATAATTTCCGAAACATCTTTGTACTGAGAAGGTACTGTACATATGTGAAAACGTCCTAATAAAACAAAACCTTCAACTCTACACTGATAGGAACCTGAAAGTCTTTAGTTTCTAACACATTAACAAACGTAAAGTTATACACCTGTAGGTGTCAGTATAAAATCCAGGTGTCAGATTATTAACCAGAAAGCCAATCTTTATTGAAACTACATGTTGCATAAACCTTGATGATCTTTTTAAATGTTTCTTCTGTGTGTAGATTTTGTTGTTCCTAAATGCCATACATGAGGATAAATGTCACTTGGATCTGGCCTGGGCTCAAGGATCCATCAAGAACAGATCAAGCCGGGATGTTTCCTGTAAAGAAGGCTTGGAATACGAACATGATAAGATCTGCTGCCTGAACTGCCCTGCTGGTGAATGAGATTTTTTTTTTTTTCTTAATCCTTTCATCTGATTAGACAATGTTTTCTTATGTGTATTCAAATCCACCGTCTCATATTTTGCAGGCACATATGTGAAAAAAGCCTGTCTTACTCCTTTAGAGAAAGGAGTGTGTGAGCCGTGCGAGTTTGACAGATACACTGAGCATGACAGTGGACTGCTGAAGTGTTTATCATGCACCAAGTGCCGTATAGGTAATGCTATTATTTGGAACAAGCAATATTGTCCCATACTGTCAAGTCTTTTAGTTTTGCGCAAATTCTTCTAACAGAAACCCTTTAAGGTTATGCAAGCCAAATCATAATTGCGTTTTGGACTTCGTTTACCTCTGCAGATCAGGAAACCACAGAGAAATGCACAAGTACCCAGGACACACAATGCAAGTGCAAACAGGGTTCATTTTGTTTACCTGACCAGGCATGTGAGGTGTGCAAGAAATGCAAAAGGTATGATCTAAATGTACCATTTCATTAACATTTAAGATTTGGTAAAAAAAAAAATTGTCATGTTAATCAAGCTGAATCACTAGTTGTCCATGAACGTCAAAGGGATAGTTCACCAAAAATTGAAAACGTGCATCTGAGTTTCTGCCATATTGTGCTTCAATCTGTTAATCAAATAATGCAAACATGTCTCTTCAGAATTAAATTGAATCAAACAGCCTGATCCACATGAATTTCTTTTATCATGTTTTAGGATGTTTCTAAAATGTCAAAGACTTTAAAGGAAGAACTGAAATTTTACATTAAAAGGTTACGTTAAAAATATCATTATTTGTGAGTTGATGACAAGATTTTAATTGTTGGGTGTTACATCCAGATGCGCAGAGGATGAAGATACTGTAAAAAGCTGTACAAACATTTCAAACACCGTTTGTAGAAAGAAAATCTCTTTGGACAGCTCTAACTCAGGTAGTAGAAAACCCTTCTTAACCCATAGCCCAATTAAATTAACTGTAAACATAAACTGTGCTAGATGATTATTTGAGCTGTGTGTAAAGACTGTGTTTCACATAGTGATTACATCCTATTTGTCCTACAGTGACTTTCATTGTTGTTGTGGCATTCATTGCAATGCTTGCATTCGTTGTGGGTATCGTCTACTTGACAAAGTCAAAAGCATGTAAACAAGCAGGTAGTCACATCTTAAAATCTTTTCTCAGTTCTTTCAATATTTTTTTTATTATTTCAGTTGTTTCCTTATTGCTTATCACACTGTCTTCTTCAATTACAGTAACATCAAGAAGTCCAAGGGAAATGGTTAAAATCTGTATGGTAGGTCAACAAAATGTAGCTAGTACGCTTCATAGAAACTCATATACATTTGGATATATCTACACTGAGCATGTGACCGACCAGACCTCATCTTTCTTGCCCTGCAGGGTGACAGTGAGGAGGTGAAAGAGGAGAGGCAGAATGCCCACAACTCCAAGATGGATGACTCCTCTCAGTTCCAGCCGTTCCTTGAGGAAAACTATGTGGTGGGTATCAACATTCCTGCTTCAGCAGAGACGGAGAAAGACAGGGGACTAGGAGACAGCTTCTCCAACACCGCCAACTCTTCACAAACTAGCCTGGCTATGTCTGCTGTGCTTAGTGATCTCCAGTTCTGCCGCACTAACCAGCCTCCTAGCTCTGCAACTGCCCTGCAGCCTCACACTTTGGTGAGAGTTGCAGCTTTTTTTTTGTCTTAACACTATTTCTACTATCATAACTATCTCTGCTCTGCTCCTAAACCTAAATAATTTGCCTTAGGTAATGTGTGGGGACATTAGATAAAGATAACAAAGCTTGCTTTCATTTCAAGTTTTGGCTTTCTTAAAATGAAATTTGCATGCTGGTTACGTGTTGCAATATTTTCACACTGGTTGAAGAAACAAGCTCCTCTAGATATTGGTGGTCATTTTTGTCTTGGTCAGCTCTAAACTAAATGTCTCCTGATGCACTTTAGTGAAAAGTTATCTGTGTGCTGGTTTGGGAAAGTGGTGTTGCTTTATTATATAATGAACAACACCATATGTTGATTTTTGATTTAGAAACTATAAATTATGAATGTATCTCCTGAGCCCAACTGTTATTTGTTCTCTGTTTTAAATATTTAACTGAATGAGGGATACAATACTAAAGTAAGATTTTCTCTACAATGCATCTGATATATAGTTAATGATACTATGTATTAATACATAGATATTTGTTGTTTGGTAGACTATAGTTAATTAATTGAACCGTGTTATAAGCCTCATAATAGAAAATCTTTGCTCTGTTGGTTTGTTGTTTTGGTCAAAAACATCATAAAATTGCACTGAATGTTTAACATAATTTGTCCTAGTTAATACGATCTGGAATAATCTCTGATGTAGCTGTCTTACTATGCCTTTTAAGATGTTAAATTCCTCCTCTTTTAGGAAAGACAGTCAATAAGAAGACTTGTTCCTTTAAATGGTAAGGCCATATCTTTTTTTCTTACGTAGTTTAATGTTGTTGAGTTATATATTAACTTGAAGGGAGACTTCACCCAAAAAAAGGAAGTCTGTCATCAGCCTAACCTTAGTCTCATCCTAAGGTTAGGTTGTTTCAAACCTCTATAAGTTTCTTTCTTCTGTTTAACATAAGACATTTTGAAGCAGTTGCCATTGACTTTCATAGTGTACCATTAAAGTGTACCTATTATGGGTTATGAAATGTTAATATGTTGGTTTTGGGAGTCCCAAACAAAACAGGTTGACATGCATGCAAAAAATTTTTTATATGCAATTATTTTTACTTTTATTTGTTCAATTACTCCCAAACGATTCGTTCAACGATTCATTTTTCCAAACCCTTCCAGTGACTGGTTGAACAGTGTTTTGTGAGCTTTTAATGCTCCAAAAGCGGCACTAGTGGCAAAGAATGAATTCGTATTTCCATTCAGACCAAACCCAAAAAGACCAACAAGTGGGCGGGCAATATGCTAATGTTTCATTTTGAGGATGGCTTAGGACTCTGTGCTTGTGACTCATTTTTAAAAAAATGACTCATTTCAATGATTCAGAGTCAACTCCTTTCTTTTGAGAGACAACAACTTTCAGATTTAAAACTTGGCAGGATGTTTTCATGTCAGTGGTTGCTGACAACTGTTTGGTTACCAACATTATTTAGAATAACTTTTATGCAGTAGCAGAAAGAAACTCCTACAGATTTCGAACAACTTGAGGGTGAGACAGACTTTTAATTTTTGGGTGAACTATTCCTTTCATTAGCCTGTCTGAAAATTGTGTTTTTACTCTGTCTCACCTTTTCAGGAGAAGAATCGTTGAAGAAAAGCTTTGATTTCTTTGAAGAAATGGATGTCCACTATCATAACAGATTTTTCAGGTTCATTGGACTGAGTGATAATTCAATCAAAAGTACAGAGTCTCTCTTTCCGGTAGACCGAATTTATGAACTGTTAAAAATCTGGATGGAAAAGGAGGGACTGAAGGCAGATTTCAACAGTCTTATTGAAGCATTAATCTATTTAGACCAAAAGTTGTCAGCAGAAAATATTATTGCAAAGGCAATTATTAATGGTTACTTTAAATATGAAGATGAGTGACTGAAAGCATGCAAATATTGTCACCACCTTAGTGTCCTCAGTGGACCGGTGTTCTTTTGATTTTGATTTTGTCCTCGGCTTACCTTATGCAGTATTATTTCCCAACAATTCCAAAATGGAAAGTGTGTTTACTGACAAAATATGTATTATGTTGGCCAATCTTGCAAATTTACTGACAAAATATTTATGTTACATTTATGTTATGTTACATACCCGTTTTGTATACACAATTGTGATGCATTTAATGATCTGAATGAAATTTAATTAAATTAAAGTTGTTTTAAATTTGATTATTTTGTGAACTAATAAAAGCAATGAATCTGTATATTTGTTTTTCCTTTAATGATTCTGATTTTACATGAATGTTCTAAACATAAGCACACATACTTCTGTTATTTAATGGATGTTTCTTCACCCAAAAATGAAACTTCTGTCATTTTTCTCATCCTCGAGTAGTTCCAAACCTGTATTGGTGACCTAAAACAGCTGCAAACTTTCTTCAAAATATCTTCCTTTGTGTTCGACAGAACAAAATAATTTATACAGTTTTGGAACTACTCGAGGTAAATGTACGAGTACGTAAAAACTGCATTTCAGCCTGCTCGCCACCAGAGGTCGCCTGAACTGGAAAATAGGGAGGCTTTGTCCAAATACCCACACTTGCGGTCTTGGCCACTTGAGAGCGCGTGCCCGCGACAGTACGCAAGACTGTCCCAGGTATCCCATCATGCATCATGTTCTGGATATAAATCGTGACGTTTTTTTTGCCCAGACCTCGCGAGATGCCGAAGAAAACTTTCCATTGTAAAACATTTTTCCCCACATAGGCTAAATTCGAGAATAATTAACTGCCATTGTAATTTGCTGTTTACAAATCATTAAGTTTTTGTCAATCTAAGAATAATAAAGTATTTGAATATATAAATTAAATATGAACATAAAATACTAATTTTCTAACAGTGTTGTGTATTGTTTTCAGACAGACAAACCGCGTCCAGACTTTTTTTTTTTTTTTTTTTTACAGGGATTCCCCTCAGAGGAAGTGCGCGCGTGCGTGTCTAAAAGTGGAGTGGAACGCAGCCTAGGACTAACACTAGTGTGTCCCATGAGGTATAAGAAATTCTCCATGCACACTTGGGATCTTCACATCCTCTTGAACACTTGGGCCAAATAAGGGGAATACGACATATTTTGTGCATTATGCGGGTTCGTTGTAATGCAAATATGTGTGGGCTTTTGTGCGCTGTGGTGAAGTAAAGATAACAGAATTCATCATTTTGAGACATTTGTCTTACCTACCCAATATAACGGTTGTGGGAAATGAGCTCCAGCGGGGAAAAAAGGACATTGCAACTGAATACTAACCACGCAGCAAAGTTAAATTTCCGTTTAAAGACGGATCTCGTGATTTTATACTTGTGTTTTAATATATTGGAGTGTTTTCTCGAAAAGAAATGGAAATATAATCTAACAAATACTTCATTCGTGAATTATGTTCTGTTCACTACACTTCCCATGCCGCCTTGCGGTTAAACAGGAACTTATCATGTCGGCAAGCAGGGCTGCTTTCGTCAAAAACATAGTAAGCTTCGTCCGTCGTTAAAGTTTGACTCTAGCATGACATCAAGTAAAATCAGGTTATCTTATGTTAACAGTCAGTATTGTTATTTTATTTTAACAGGCAATGTTGAAGTAGTTTGCACGGGTACTTCGTCTGTTTTTGAGTGTTTTCATACTAGCATTACGTCACAGAAAGAAAAAAAAACAGTTAAGATACAAACGACAATAAAAATGTAAAACTACAAAACTTAAAAAAAAAATAACAAAGTACTCTAAGATTATGCATTATAACCACGGGTCTTATTTTTAGAAAAAAAAATAGATTGTTTCCTTGCGTCATGGTAATTTGAACAGTTCTCTATTTGTACGATATTGTTAGCGTTGAGTGACATAATGTCCAGTTCATCCTTATCATTGCTAGTCCCTTTTGCTGTTCCTCATTTATTCTATTGTTTGTTTGCCATCTGGTCTGGTAGCAGATGAAATCGAAAATCATGATGGGGAATCACGGAAAGAGGAACTGAGATCACCCAAAAAAAAATAAAACGCTGTCACGAGGCATCAGATTTTAAAACACCACATTAAGGTACTGTACATTCAGAAGTGCTGCTCTTCTCAAAACTGTTGTTCTGTTTAAAATTGACACAACTTGACAATCGCGAGACTGTTTGATTTTGAGATATTTCTTATGGTAAGTTAAATATTACAAAATAGCTAGCAACTAATGTTCCCTGCGTCATTGTAAACACCTCTGTAATTAATACGTGTGTCAGGTAAAGTTAATTTCTCAAGCTAAGGAACTATTTTCATGTGCATTGTTTCTGCAGCACTCACAAGATGAGAGGGATTGTTGCATTTTACTTTACCTATCTGCTGTGCCTGATGTTGGGGGTCACCTGTGTGGCATTAGTAGCTTACTGGAATTACAGCTATCGAGGTGGATTTGCTTGGGATGGCTCAATCAAGCAGTTCAACTGGCATCCGGTCTTCATGGTCACTGGCATGGTGGTGCTCTATGGGAAGGGTATGTTGGATTTCAGTATTATTATGGCTTGTGTTTCATACTACTGTAGGTGTAATATGATAACAAGGCATTGCAAAAGTAATATGTTGTAAACAGTGTGTGGTTGTTGTATTGTTAGATTTAAGTTTGGCATGATACAATGAAATATTATAATATTTAGCACATGTTTTGTTCTGTTTAACAGACTTTCTGACATTGTCATCAGTGTCTTTTTTCCCTTTCTGTTTACCAGCGGCCGTAGTGTACCGTATTCCTCTGACGTGGGGTCACAATAAGCTCCCCTGGAAGCTGTTACATGCCGGGCTCCTGCTCATTTCTTTCGTTCTTTCCGTTATCGGGCTTTGTGCTGTGTTCGAGTACCACAACGCAAACCACACAGCCAACCTCTATTCCCTCCACAGCTGGGTGGGGATTTGTACCACGGCGCTTTTTACTGCACAGGTGAGTATCACATTGAAAATTATTCTATATAAGACGTTGAATAATGGATAAACAATTAACTTTAAATACTAAAAAATTTTAACATTTTGGATAATGAGAATGTAGTTCCACATATTTCAAATGCAGATGTAGACCAGCATTAAATAAAACGTTTTTCTAATTCTTTTTCTAGTGGCTCATGGGTTTTACCGCGTTTCTCTTACCCTGTACTCCAATGACGCTACGTGCTCTTGTAAAGCCAGCTCATGTTTGGATGGGAGGAATCATCTTGGTACTGGGCATTGTGTCCTGCATCTCAGGGATCAACGAAAAACTCTTTTTTGCACTGTAAGTCATCACACTACATAAACTGAGTGGTATGCATTAGCTATTGCAGTTTAGACCTGAAGAATTTATATTTAACTTCATTATGTATGGTGATTAATCTTCATGGAGCGTTTGTGCT
>JAUMHE010000048.1:5274179-5304552 GCA_032359235.1 Enteromius mattozi
TATTGCAGTTTAGACCTGAAGAATTTATATTTAACTTCATTATGTATGGTGATTAATCTTCATGGAGCGTTTGTGCTGTTTTGACTGAATCTGATGATTATGTTCTAATCAGTATGTTTTAAGGTATGAGATAGAAAGAAGAGGGTTTACAAACACTTACTCATGAATGTAGAACTAAAAATAGATTTAGTTTAATGTCACGGCAAATGCTTATTGGTTCTTTCCTCAGCAAGGGAAACACCAATGGGACGCTGCCTTATTCCGCATTACCACCAGAGGCAATAACTGCAAATGCATTGGGAGTCATCATTGTAGCATTTGGATTGGTTGTTCTGAAAATCTTATCCAATCAGATATGGCAGCGTCCTGAGCCAGGCTATGAAGAGGGAGTTTACCAGGTAAAAGACAAAGGATTTCAAGATGTCTTTGAGTTTGGTGTGCTTAATGCTAACTTAATTATCTTGTTTTAGTACAAACCTAAAATTAGTAGTCAAGAAAGTAAGCAAAGAGTGATGTTTTCTGACAGGATTGATTAAATATTGTTCCTTTGCTCTCATTTTCAGCCACTGGGGTATGATGGAAGCTAATGAGCCAAAGCTGAAATGAAATCTAAATATTATCTGCATTCTGACTGATCTGCACTCTTCAATGGAATCAAAGTGTCCTGATGTTACAACAGTTCATCTTCCTAATTATACAGAGCCATGCAGATTACTGCAAATCTTTTCTTTATTATGTTTGATGTGATTGTGCTGCTGCTGCTGATGTTGTTGTTGTAAAGCATAAGCCAAATGATCAGATGTAAAATAACTGATTGATTGTCAGTGGTCTGTGCTTATTTATTATCTGAGAAGACTTCTATAACAAATGATTAAAATCATTTCATTAAACAGGCTGTTCGCGTCTGTGAATAAAGTCAGAAGAAGGTATTGCTTCTTTTGTTCGTTAAACCGGTTCAAACCGGCTGGGAAGGGCATTCAAACCAGGGACAAATCGCCACGCGTCATCATCAGCGAATAACCAATAGAAATCGACGCTGCCTCGCACCAATCAAAACCTTCGACTGGGGTGCATGAAATTTGCATATCTTTGCCGTAAGTCCAGTCAGTTATTCTTTGATTTGTGAAATTTACGCACGAAGACACCAATGCTATGCAGACCCGCGCTGAATAAGGTCACAAAGGGAATGTAATTAAAGTATTGAGAAAAAACTTGGTCACAAACGACTATACTGTAACATAAGACATAAGCATGCCAATCCTAATTACTGAAACGCCACAACATAGAAATATTTCTTTGTATATTTGTTCTATCTTTTCGGTTCCACGATCTATAAAAGAAACCGAGGCTTAACTGACCTATTTCCCTACTTGTTTTGTATTGTTACGTCAGCCCCGCCCTCAGCAGGGTTGTGGCAAGCATGGTTTCCACTAGGTCCGCTTGAAGGATATACATGTCAGTCTTTCTCAAAATCCCTCCCACATCGGTTCTATTCGCGTTCTTAGAGGTTGTCAGCTATCATGTCTGGTCGAGGAAAAGGCGGTAAGGGGCTTGGAAAAGGTGGTGCAAAACGTCACCGCAAAGTTTTGAGAGATAACATTCAAGGAATCACAAAGCCAGCTATTCGCCGTTTAGCGCGTCGTGGTGGTGTGAAGCGTATTTCTGGTCTTATCTATGAAGAGACGCGAGGTGTACTCAAAGTGTTTCTTGAAAATGTCATTCGCGACGCTGTGACCTACACCGAGCACGCCAAGCGCAAGACTGTGACTGCAATGGACGTAGTTTACGCTCTGAAGCGTCAAGGCCGTACGCTGTATGGTTTTGGCGGTTAAACTTCACCCGGACCAGATTTTCAAAAAAACAAAGGCTCTTTTAAGAGCCGCCCAAACGTTCATCTAAAAGGGCAAATTAATATATCATAATGCATTTCTTTTCTGTTCTTTTCTTTTGTACTGTATAGTCCCCACAACACATTTAAGTCTTGTTTTAATTCATTGTTAAAATAGAATAAAAAAGCAAGCTGTGCCATTATTGCATTAATTCTTCTAATAACAAACTTTATTATTTGTTCGTTAATTAACGGGTGATCAAATGGAAATGCTAGTAAACCTTTTTGATATTTTCATATTTACTCGTAAATGTACGTATAATTACTAATTATAAACTAGTAATTATAATAAAATGGATGCTATTTAATAAGATAATGCATTATTTATGTTTTTTTTAATACATAGGATATCAGTCCCTGCGTTCTAAAACAGTGCCTGATCATAACGTGTGCTGTTCCTATCTGTGCTTATCGCTTTATATTGCATCACGTTACATTACAACATGATAGCGGATGGTTATTTTGTTGCGCAACAATGTGTTGTAATGTCAGGGACTTTATCTTCAAGCGCAGGAATTGCGCTTAATTAATTTGCTAAGTAAAATGGTTCAAAACAATTCTGAGTTCCAACAACACAATCGATAAAGCACAAGAGTCATTCACTTTGGATAATCAAAATTTCCCCCCTGTAATTTGTGCATTTCAATACACAAACAAGGTGCAAGAGGCTTGCTAAATGTGACCATGGCTTAAATGACGTTTAGTCACAACACACAGAGGATTGACTGTATTTACAAACGATACCACATTGGCCTAATAGAATAATAAATAACTTTTCATTAAAACAAAATTGTTATTAAGTTAACTCATTATGTGCAATTCTTTCACAGGCAGACATGACAGAAAGCAACAGAATGAATCGCTGGGATATGAACGAGTGGAAGTTATCCCTCAAGGAACGATTTACTGACCGAACACCATCCGTTTTTAAATTGTTTTTTATGGCAAATCAACTATTAAAGTCATATTTATTAAAAAAATGGCTCTTTGTGTCCTGGTTGATGCTTAATATTTCTTACTAATGAATTTAGCCACGAGAAGCTTTCAGATAGGCTACATTAGCTCAGATGTTGAAGTAGTGTAACTACATACAAAACGCAATCTTCAAATTTCGTTTAAAAAGAGTGACGATTCTGTCACACTAATTTCTCAAATATTTCACACACGTGTGTGACAGATAAAAGCAACAGTTTTATTATTTAATGTCAAACAACATCAAAGTAGACGAATTACGTGCAGCAGCATGGTTCCCCGCTGAACAATGAAGGAATGTAGAGAAAAACCTCGACGTTATTAAGCCTGCTCGGATAAAAAGTGGCTAAGTGGCCTTTTTACAAACACTAAATATAATTATAAGAATAGTTAGTTGTTTATAAGTATTAAAAAGCTGACAAAACGACCATAAATTCATCAATACAACATTACATATTAAGAAAGCTTCCCTCTGTTGGCACTCCTCGACTGAGGAGAACACTTTCTCTTTAGACAACACAAGCACCCTTTTTATTACTAACAGACAGCGTCTTTGAATGTGAAATGTTGTTAAACTTGCTTTTATATAAGTCACTCGAATCATGTACTGGATGTACAGATATGATTATTAATAGATCATTGTCAAAAGAATCGCCGTGAGATTAGGGGAGGCTGAAATGGCGACAGCGCTGATCTGTGTTACCTTCACTAAAGAAAAACGCTTCAGGTTTTCACTCCGCGAGCTTTCTTAATCTAAAAGCACCGCAAATATGTAGAATAGGGTCTTCTCTATGCAAAATGTCTATCAATTTAGTTGTGCTTTTCGAATTTTAATGTATAATCTACAAAAGAAGAGAGGAAGTGCGATATTTCCCGCTGCGACTCGCACTAAATTTGGACGCGTTTTTATTATTGTACAATAAACCAAGCGATGTTTTGCACAAAACACAAGCTGCCCACAAAGAGGAAAGACTCAGCTATCGGAACGTGGTTTAAAGTCTACAATCCATCGCTCTTTATCGCGGAAAACCTTGTGTTTTTCAAGATCAGAAAACACATCTACGAACGACTCTGTCCTGTTGAGAGCGTCGGTTGAGGCGGTTGAGTCTATATGGTTCTCATCTCCCGTTTAAATCCCGCCCTCAGCTGTTGGATGTAAACATTGTTTGTTTGACAGCTCTGTACTACGTGACATCGGCTCCAAGTTTATTGAAACTATGGCAGAAACGGCTCCTGCTCCTGCGGCTGCTCCAGCTAAATCCCCGAAGAAGAAGGCGGCAAAGGCAAAAAAGCCTGGACCAAGCGTGTCCGACCTTATCGTGAAGGCGGTCGCTGCTTCCAGCGAGCGCAAAGGAGTTTCCCTGGCGGCTCTGAAGAAGGCTTTGGCAGGTGGTGGATATGACGTCGAGAAAAACAACTCTCGTGTCAAGATTGCTTTGAAATCTCTGGTGAAAAAGGGGGCGCTTGTTCAAACTAAAGGCACCGGGGCGTCCGGATCTTTCAAGGTGAGCAAGAAACCAGCCGCCAAGAAGCCCGTCAAGAAAGTTGTAGCGAAACCGAAGAAACCAGCCGTGAAGAAGGCTGCGGCCAAGGCGGCGAAGCCCAAGAAGGCAGCAGTAAAGAAACCTACCCCGAAGAAGTCTCCCAAGAAAGTGAAGAAAGCGGCTGCGCCCAAGAAAGCCACCAAAAGCCCAAAGAAAGTGAAGAAACCGGCAGTGAAGAAAGTTGCAAAGAGTCCCAAGAAGGTCAAAGCAGTGAAGCCTAAAACCGTGAAGCCTAAAGCCGCAAAGCCCAAGGCTGCCAAAGCGAAGAAGACGGCCGCTAAGAAGAAGTAAACTGCCAGACTTCACTCCAAAAACCAAAGGCTCTTGTAAGAGCCACCCCATCTTCACAGAAGTGCAAATGTTCCTAATGCATGTAAGAAGGCTAATGCCTTTTTGATAGACTGAGAAAATGGTTTTTGGGTGGGATGTGACACTTTCTGAACTGTCTTGTTGTATAGAGTCTTACTGCTTCTATCACCAGCGCCAACGAGCAGCACAGATATTGCCATGAAAGACTTTTATCAAGATCGGTTTGTATAAACACATGACAGTCTCTACCTCTGTACCTGGTGCACAAAGCCGATTACTTGGTGTAGATTTTCAATCCTTAACAGATTAGACAGAAGAGTCCACTGCTTGGAAAGTGTCCAAAATGTGCATACATATAAGTACAGTTTGTTTAAAGTTTATCGCGTGCGAGCGTGTGTGACTAAACAGGATGAGTGTGTTTTATCACTGTCGCGGATTCAGGTTATATTTATATTTTGTATTGGATTATTACTAGACTTTCCTGTAAATACAGCAATACAGAACGAACATTTAATTTATTCATTGTTAATGGTTTGTTGAATGTTGCTACCAAAGGCAATTTACATTCCATCAAATGTTCTTGTTTTTTTGTATACTATTGTTCTTAACATTTACTCATAAACCTATATTTTGTCCAAAACCTGTTTTAGTACAAAACTCCCAATAAAAACAAATATGATATCAGAAGATGAGTGCTCATTTGTTTTCTTTGCCTGCTTAGGAGAATGTACATTAATGTTAATTTTAATGTTTTTAAATTAAGGAGATATTGATTTTCTTATAAAAAGTCATTCAATATTTTGAGTTGACCTTGGTGTGTGTGTGTATAGTTTTGTTGTTGCCTTTAATAGTCTTTAGGAGTCCATATTATGAGGTAATAAAGGAATGATCATAATGCTGCTTAAAAAAGTTTATTGCACTCTCATAAATAAAGGTACAAAAGCTGTCACTGGGGCGATACCTTTTCAAAAGGTACATGTTTGTACCTAAAGGGTCCATTTTGGTACCTTATATTTGAACCTAATAGGTACTAAAGTACCTTTTGAAAAGACAGCTTTTATACCTTTATTTCTGAGAGAGCAGGACAACAGCTTCCCTAAAGTATTTTGTGTCAACTATCCTTTTATACATCTTTCCAGTATCACTTGCATTATCTTTAATAATTTCCCAACAGAGTAGATGTGAACAAATCCATTCAATCAACAGAAGCTTGTTTTCCAACCAAAGGTGACTGTTATGACAGAACGATAAGTAAAGATTGTCAGAATAATAGTAATAATAATTTGTGAAATCACTTGATCTCATATTTTCATTTGATCTCATATGCCATGCTCAGAAATAAAATAAGAAATTAAAAACAACCTGTCAGTCTGTCAGTGCATTTTCCCTTTCGGAGCGAACAGAGTCTGTTACTTATTTTCAGTCAAATCTTCAAGCTGATGAGACATATGAATATTATTTCCTCAATTAACACATTGAACTGAAAAGACTGAAGCAGAAATATGTGCATCATGATCTATATGTAAAGCTCTTTATGGAGTCTCTCTATAGACACCTCACATTGAGTGACCTTTTGAATGATTCATGAGTAGAGTGGAAACAGCACTCAAAACAGTTGTCTAAGCCAGTTCAGTTACTCATAGTCTTACTCAGTCTGTTTAATACATAAATGTATAATTATTTTCAAAACAAACCGCATATTTACAAATTACAGTATTCCAGAGATACTAGGAGATTCGATTTCATTATGAGCCACACGTTCAAGAGAGGCTAACTCATCTTCTTTTGTAAATGGGAGTATTTTATCCAGCGATAGTTCTGTTTCTCCATGACTTAGCATGGGAGGCCTTTCCCCATATACAAAGTTGCATTCAGCCTCATAAGGGACTTCAGCCATCTGTGAGACTGTATCGAAGCACACGTCTTTATCACTCTCCTCCCTGACAGCGTGCGGATGCAGACAGGGGTGACCGAAGAGGTGAGCGTCCCGAAGGTTTGTGGAGTCACGATGGTAAGACACCAGCTCATTGCTGAAGTCAACCGTCTGAACCGTATTCCGAGAGCACAGCTTCCCACATCCCAAGAGGCTGGAGAACGCTTTGCGGAATTCTGCATTAAAAGCATAAACTACAGGATTCAAGGTAGAGTTCGCCCACCCACACCACACGAACACATCGAAAGTTGTCTTATTGACACATGGGATCTGCCCGGCGTTGTGGAGGCCGCGGTCACAAAACGGCACCATGCAGTTGAGAATGAAGAATGGGAGCCAACAGCAGACAAACACACCCATGATCATCGACAGGGTTTTCAGGACTTTGGTTTCCCTCTTAAACGAGCTTTTTAACTTCTCTTCAGGTGCTTTGCTGCAGCTCTGGCAGGACTGAACATGCTTAATGGTGCACTCTTGCATCGATATCCTTCGGATCTGCTTCTGAGCTATGAGGAAGATGCGAGTGTAAGTGACAATCATTATGGAGACGGGGATGTAGAAGCTGATTAGAGATGAAGTGATGGCATAAGTGCGGTTTAAACTGGCATCGCATTTCTCAGCCATTTCTCCCAGGTCTTCTTTATGGCGACTCTCATGCCAACTCAGCTGCACAGGAATGAATGAGATCAGAACAGAGAGCACCCATGCCACTCCGATCATGACAAATGCTACTCTTTTTGTCATCTTTTGCTCGTAGCTCAGTGGGATAGCAATAGCCCAGTAACGATCCACGCTTATAATGCACAGGTTAAGAATGGAGGCGGTGGAGCACATGATGTCAAAGGCTATCCATACTTCACAGAAACTGCCGAACGGCCAGAATCCCACAATCTCGGCGGCTGCTTTCCATGGCATTACAAGAGAGGCAACTAAGAGATCTGAGACCGCCAAAGACACTACAAACACATACGCCACTTTGGAGCGCAGATGACGGAACCGTACCACTGCGATGCACACCAGAGCATTCCCTAGAAAGGTGGAGAGCACAAAAATGAAAAGCAGACAAGCAGTCATGGAGCGAGTTATTAGCTCTGAGACATAACCTTCAGTCTGGTTTACCATCTTCCGGGATGTCCCTATTACCCTGGCTGCAACCTGAAAAATGAAGTCTTTTGATCAAGCATCCATTCTCCGGGTACATTTGCTGAGAGTTTAATATCCCAAGACTTCAGGAATTCATCCATTAATGAGAGAGTTGCCTGGAATTGAACATTTCTCAGATAACCTTCCCTCCTTCCTTCAACCAGAGAAGTGCGTGAGGATACAGTGCAGAGGGTGAGACTAATGATCTTGGAAGTAGGACTACAGGGAGGAGCCTAAGAAAATAGGGGAGAGAGGGAGACTGTGACTGCTGTCATGTAGCCTATATTATGGGATATGCATTATTTATTTATTTCTGATATATTATGTTTTCAATCGTCAGGCCTTTAGAAACCATTCTAATATTTATTATTCAACAAATAAGGCAAGTGGAAATTGGTGTTTCAAAGGAAACATCTGCTATCCGACCAATGAAACCTAATTAGCATTTATGGATTAATTTTCAGTTCTGTTCCCTTAAGTGCAACGTTATCCACAAGATGGCAGTATAATATCCCACAAGAGAACAGGCAGCTGTTCTGGTGATGAGAGGACTGACTTAATTCGTCGAAACGATTCTTTTGAACTGTTCGTTTCAAATAAGCTGTTATGTTAAGCTGTTGTTTTACGTCATTGCTTGGCAATAGACAGGCGTACACAATTCATTTAGCCCACGTTTGCTGAAATATGTTTCGTATGTGAGCTAAAATGGTTATACCATACTCTATTTCTGCTGCATTATTTTTTTATGGCAGATATATTAGAGCGAATGAATGGACTGATAGTATGTATGCTTATATGCCATGAATCCAGAACGAATCATTCAGTCCGCTTTTGTGAACCGGTTCAACCGATTCATTGAAGATCACATAAAAAATAATTTGTTCAAGTAATGAGCACAACTTAGAGGTTTACTAACTACGGGAATACATTCGTCCTAATCCAAATTATGTATATACACCAAAACTTACCTTTTATGTATTTTTAACACACTTAAGCAACGACACCAACCTACGAAGTATTAGTGAAATTTTGTTTGCCTCCCTTCCTCCAGAAACTACCCACAGTAACCAAAAGTGTTTTTGTCGGGCTAGGAGATTTTTGCAGTCCATCACAATTATTATTTTTGACTTCGTTTAGGCACGTACATAATGTCTGTTTCCTCAAAAATTCCAGTTATGTGCCCATGGAGGTCCATGAGGTCACCAGCCCACAGTGGTGGGCGTGAGGGGGCAGTTCAACAAGGCGTAACTTTGTTTCGACTTTCCTGAAATTGTAGAAGATCAACCAGTGAAAGTTTAGGGGATGTGCAACAGCTGAGAGAAGCAGAGATTCACACTCGGAGGACTATTCTACTGTGAAACTTGCACTCGCAGCAAAAGTAAGCTAACAACTGCCTCTGCTCTGCTTTATTAAGCTATATTGTATAGTCGCATTTTTGCTTATTTTAAAGAAAATATTCAGAGTTGTACAGCATGTTTCGCTTTAAAACGACTTACCTGACATACAGCACATTTCATTGTAAGATAGAAAAGAGAAAAAACAGTGCTTCTAATGGTTTCGCATGACGTCATGCTCGAATCAGTGGGATAGGTTGCAAGCTGTAACTAACTGAGAGATAAAAGCTGTGGCATTGTTTTAGGCTTTGTCATTTCTTAAGATACGTTTTTACACTCAAATGTTTTGAACAGCCTTTTCACATTTTTCATGAATGAACATTACAGCCTGTGCAAAAGTGGCTCTGTGCCTTTGCTTTTGGTTCAGGTAGAACACTGGGTTATTGTGTTTAGGTAGTGACCCCTTGACATGTGAACCCTGTCAGAATCCTATTCATTGTGGTCTGTCTGGAAGTGCAAAATACTAACAGACAAGTACCAGGTATTTAGGACAGGAATGTAAGGCAGTTCCAAAGCTGCAGATGGCTCAGAGCAATAGGTCTTGTCCTGGCGAACAAACTTATACCCAAAACGCTGTCTGTGTTATGAACTTTACTTTAATTCACTTTAGACAAAGCACATTTTTAAAAGAACTACTACATAGGCAGGCTGCTGAAGAAGATTTTTGACTAATTCATTGGGACTTCTGGAGTCCATGTCTGTTTGCCACATGCATTTGGACAATAGACCCTGAAAGGATTCTGAAAGATTTATTTATGCTTGTGTGATTTAGTTTACGTATTCAGTTGTAGTTCATGTTACAGGCTTCAAAATTTTGATGTATTTTAGGCAATAACCTTTGAGTATGTTTGAAAAAGTGAGCGGAAGTCTTAAAAAGTGCTTTTGTAGAAGTGCCTTTTTTATCTTGGAGTGGTGATCTCAGAGGAACGCTTGGAAACATGTTATTTCTTTATTTTTGTTTTTTGGCTTTTTAGACAGACGCTTACATTCCAGGGGGTACTGTAGAACCAAAATGTCTTGAGGATTCATTCTACTTATCATTTTTCTGCACAGTAGGGATTAAATGTTTGAGAACCCTAACATGTATTTAGCTTTTTAAATGTAATAATTTATTAATCATGTTTATTTTACAATTATTTTATCAGCATTAGGATAACAGGTAACTAAATTGGAAAAACAGCATTGTACGTGTTCGAGCGAAAACCTGATGAGCCATGTTATATGAAAATGGCCCTTTGTACAAAAGAATTATTTTATTGCACTAGTTTATTTTAAAAAATAGTTCGGCTATGATCCAATTTACATACTATGGTTTCAATTTGATTTAAAAGTTTTCAATTTTAATTTTATACTCCACTTTGCATAAAATGTTTTTCCCCCCATACAGGAAACCAAATCTACTCATGCTTACCGTACTTCCATCAGCACATCCTCTTGTGTCACTGAAAGAGAATATCTAATATCCCAATCAAAGTGTCACTGTCAAACTTTTATGCTCAATTAAACTGTATTTTTCGATAAGAACATGATTCTTTTCCTTGGTATTCAAAGTGAATTTGATATTTTTCTGCTTAGGTCATGGCTAATGTAGATGAATAGCATGTCACAGTGTGGACTAAACAAGTGTCCTCTGAGTCTGTTTCTCTCTTTGATGTGGGCTGATTTGGTGATGGATGAGAATTCCCATGCTGTTCCCCTTGAGCTCATGACTTTGATAAAAGTGCATTTGATTAGAAAAGTACAGATAAATGGCAGGCTGGAAACTCTAAAATATCTTTCTGTGCTGCCTTTTAAATAATAACAATAGAAACGACTTCCATTGCTTCACTTTCACTTCTTTATTTATTTTTTGCAGGCCATAAAAACCTTCTGAGCCTCTGTCATTATGCTGGCCCTCTGGTCTGTGTCATTTGTACTACTGTGCATATGCAGATTCAGTTACGCACAATATGAGCACTTGGGTTACTTTCCCGGCTACCAAGACCCTGCACAGGACCTTTATACTGCTCCAGAGCTGCCTAAAGATATACCCAAGATACAGCTACGTCTGGCTGGAGAGAAACGCAAGCACAATGAAGGCCGTGTTGAGGTTTTCTATGAAGGGGAGTGGGGGACTGTGTGTGATGATGATTTCACCATTCATGCAGCCCAAGTTGTATGCAGAGAACTCGGTTATTCTGAAGCAGTCTCCTGGTCTCCATCATCTAAGTATGGAAAGGGAGAAGGTAAGCTAGTGTTCAAAATGATACAATGTCAAACGGATGTTTCGCAGATTAAAATGACTTGCAGTTAAAGAGATCACCAAAATGTACTTACCCTCAAGCCATGTAAGGCGTAGATAAGTTTGTTTCTTCAGAAAAGATTTGTAAAAATCTTGCTTTACATGTCTCGATCACCAACAAAGTGAATGGGTGCCATAAGAACAAGAGTCCAAATAGCTCATAAAAGCATCACAATAATTCAGAGTCATATGAATTACTGTGGTGTTTCTGTCAGATGTTTGCAGACTTATGTAGCTGCAGAGGATCCATTAGTGAGCAATATAACATAATACTGAATTTATTAAAATCTGTTCCAGTGAAGAAACAAAATCATCTGCATTTTAGAGTACATTTTAGCAAAATTAAATTTTAGTGTGAACAGTTTTTTTGATAATACAGGTTAGTATAACATGTCCATGGACACCTTTTTGACATTAAATAGTTTTAAATGAACCAGTGTCGTATTTTTTTTAACGTAGCAACATTTCATGTAGACTCTTAAGTCATAAAAGCTGCATCCATTTAATTATAAAAGAATTAGCAAAACGGTGAATGTCAGCAATGAGAATTTATATGCACTAACTTCCTGTGTTTTTAGGCCGAATCTGGTTTGACAATGTCCACTGCACGGGGAATGAGAAGAGCTTGGCCCAGTGTGAGTCTAATGGGATAGGCGTCTCTGATTGTAAGCATACTGAGGATGTCGGGGTGGTTTGCAGCGACAAGAGAATACCAGGATTCAAGTTTGTTAGCACCCTTACCAACAACATCAACGTAAGTGAATTCAGTACAGATGTTTCTTCTGTTATTGTCTATAAATCAGATGCATCATGCCCATTTTATGCAGATAGATTTTGAATGCAACTTTCAAAATACATTTTTACAATTATATTCCACGATTATTGCAGGTACAAAATGAATGGTGCAACAGAGACTTGTAAATTTCACTTGTTTTGAGGCAAAAAATCACTTAGTAATGTGTGTGTGGTAAGGAGAATATTAAGACAAAATATTACTTTGTCAACACAACACAACCAGTTTCAGCATTTAAAAAGTATTATATATCCAAGTGTCAGCCTTTTGTGAAAATGACTTTTGCAGCTGAACTGCATGCTAGGATATCTTTTATAGGTTCAACAAATGTTCTGTAAAACGCTGAAAAAATTAGTAGTTTAACCCTGCAGTGTTCAGTCCTGAAAGTTTAAATTAGTTTGTCCCTGTAAGTTAAAGAATACATGATAGACAGACTCGTGTGTTTTTAATTTAGATCATAATTCATAATTGGGTCTCATTGGTAGTCAAGTTTTCTATCTGGGCCCAGGTGCAGGTTTTTGCTGCGTTCCCCAAAGAAATCATTTTCCAAGCAGAGGAAACTAGGTGTGGGACGCCTCTGAATCTATTGTTGCTTTTTTCCTTTGATCACTTTTCCAATTGCTCAATGCATTCTTTTCCATTTATTTTATCACCCAGAGCTAAGTAGCTTGGTTGCTAGGCATGAGACAATGGAATGTTCAAACGCCTTTTTTGCACATTTTTTTATGCTATCCAGATTTATGCCACTTGGCTTTGTCTAAAAGATTTTTTTTGTGTCCAGTTAGAGCAATAACAGTATTTGTCCCCATCCTCTCTTTCCATGCACAAGCTGTTCAGAGCCGGCAGTGTCATCTTGAAAGAATGCATTAAGCATGCAGAGAAATAATTAATAATAGTCACTTTTGTAAACAAAGAGAATTGTAATTCCAGCCACAGACTCTAGAAGATGTGACAAATACATTTTCAGAAATTTTGATTGTAATTCTCAAAGCCAAATGGAAACCTTAATGAATTCCCATCTGAGCATTCAACACCACACTAATTTGCAGAAAGAAAATATCTGAATTTAATTACACATGCATGCAGTTTTTAAAAAGATACCTTTTGTGTTTGAATTTCATTTCAAACTATTATTCGGGAATATATGAGTCAAGCAGTGGCTAGGGGGAAGTCTAGACGTCTTAGATCAGCTTCTACTTGGTCTCTAGCTGAGAAACCTGGAGAGAAAGCCAGAGTCAGCTTTTCCATCTACTGATAGCCTGCACAGGCTCCACATTAAGGCAGTTAAATCACAGGGAGGTTTACCATAATGCCGCCCATATTCAAGTCATCTGGGAATGTTCATAGGCAGCTCACTGTGGCCTTCCCTGGGTTAAAATGGGAAAAATGATGTAATTTGTAAGTGTGGTGGAGAAACGGTGGAGGAGAGTCCAAAGTCGAGACTTCAAAAGAACAGGCAGACAAGTCTTGGGGGGGAATACATGAACACTACATTTTCCAGGTAGTGGTATAGAATAACTGTTGTCATAAAGAGTATAATATTTTTACAGTATGTGTAATAATACGCTGATCCACTTTATCAGATGCATTGATCAAATTATCTTGTCATGTTGTTTTAGACCCCAAAGCTGATCAAAGATGCAATGTACTTTTCTGAACCCACCAAAAAAGCTGCAAATATTTATGTGCCTCAAATATCCAGTGACCCTGTGAACATCCTGTAAATCATGGCATTACATGACCTGTTTACAGCAAGACTAAGAGGATTGGCTGGTCAAATCTGAATATTTTTCTGCAATCTAATTGTATTGTGAATAAACAAGATGTTCTCCCTGTTTGGAAAAAAAATCTATCTTAACCATTCTTGGATGGTTTGGTATGGTAATGTACATGACAATGTTAATGTATTTGGTCTTGGTGGAATAGATCTGCTACGCTGCAGCTGCTGCAGCAGAGCAAGTACTGAGACTTGTGACTGCCAGAACACCCAAAAACATGCTGCTGTGAGCAACTAAGAAATACTGCTGCTGCAGATGTAACATATATGAAAGAACCCCCATAGTGCACATGAATCACCCCATAGCAGATCTATACAGGTAGAGCTGGGAAAGGTGGATTGGGGTTTTTGAAGTGCACTGGAACAGCAAACTTTAGCCAAGTATTTAAATCTTAAACAGCAAGCTCATTGGCTGCTGATACAAAAAGAACCAATCAGCTGCATCATGTGATGAGGTCATAAGGTCAGACTGAGTTAGACCTATTGGACTATTCCATCTTGAGTTTCATACCAGATTTTTTTTTATGTTGTTAGCCAGATATTGTGTTGACACCTTTTACTCAATTTATTCAGCGCTATACATAAAAATAATTTTTTGTTAAATCCAGGCAATTTATACCCTGTATAAATCAGAACCAATGTCCACCATTATCATGTAAGAGCGGGACACGCAGAAGCAGATGGAGGCCTGTACCACGCAGACGCATGTTATGCAATACCTTGATTACAATCACAGGGAGTTTGTGCCTCAATGAGGTTTTACAGAGTTCAAAGGACGTTGCATTATTTATTTGAGTTGATGACTGTTTCTTTCAGCTCTAGAGGATCACAGAACATTCACAGTGATACAACATAAAATTCTAGTATTTTTAAGGTAAGAAATGTGTGTTAGAAATCATTAAGTTTTGTTCAAACTTTTACAACAATTGAAGATAAAAATGGTCACCAACCACTTAATCTTAGACAGATGCTGCTGATCAGCTCAGAAACACTCAGACATTATTTTTCTAGTGACTAATATGTTCCTCATCTGTGGAGTCTGGCCCAGCATGTACAATTATTCTTACTCTACTGGTTCCATGAATGGTCCCCCCTTTTTTCCAACCTATACTTAACAGATATTCTTAATATGTCTATGGGCATGTATGTTATGTAAATGTTATGCAGTATATTCCCTATACATTTCCATCAAAGGTCAAAATGTGACGGTCATTCCTTAACTTTGTGTAGGTAGAGGATAATATTCTTGGCAAAAAGTAGTCTAAACTACATCTAAGGTAATGAACAGTATGCCGTAGATGATCTATGTGTGTCATATTGAAAAAAAATACACAATAGTCCTTAAATTACACTACATTTCAGTTATCTGTCATTTTCTCAGTTAGCTATAAACAACTGCTTCACTGCTATAAAAAGTTTCTCTCTTTAAATCAGTTATCATTGTTTATTCATCTGCCTCTCCTCCCTTCAAGTTACATACTTTAGGGCAATGACACTCCCTATTAAACAGGATGTTTATCTCTTAAGTAGCATGTGTAATCTCTGAAATTGAAAATCAAGCCACATCTATGTGACTAACAGTGTCATTTACAGTGGGAAGAGTTGTTTTTTCAGTCTTCAGTCTTCAGTCTTCTCACATTCAGTATAGACTGCAACTATTGCTTGTGGTTTTTGTAGTACATTTTGCTTTTGACCCAAGTGGAAAAACACATTTTTTACATTCCTAAGAATTCTGAGATTTCTGTGGATGTAAAAGTTTTCCTTGAAAACTGACACCAATTTTCAGTGTTGTTTTTTCCGCAGAGTTCCTCTAGGAGACTGTTAGGTCAGAATGAACTGCTTACAAAGTTGCAGTTAGTAAAAGAATGAAAAAGCCAATTAAACATGGGCACCAGATCAGTTCAATGGACCATGCTACTCTAATCTAGCTATTTTAGGAAGCAGATAATCATCACTTCTACTTTGGCTCTTAGTCTGTCTAACAAGACAGGCCAGGGCAGTTGTCCAACAAAGTCCAAGTGTTGTTTGTTTACTGCAGTGGATCTACCCTGTTTTGAAAAGCTCAGTAACAGTCAAGTATATGTAAACGGATTTTGTTAACACACTGTTCTGTTATAAGTTGGGGGAGGGAAACTGCTAATGGGAAATGGGATCCATCTGCAGAGGAGGCATTCTTTAACATGTCTTTGCAAAGAGTTGAAAAAACCAAACAAACAATAGCCATCTTTTAACAACAGAAGAGTTTCTAAGACAGGACACCATGTTCAGAGATTCATGTACATTTTCTTCTTCAGTAAAGTTATTCAAAGTGGTTAAAGATGTATAATAAAATCATGGCTTAAGTCTTTTTTTTTTTTTTTACAGGTTTTTAGTAGCTTTTTTAAATGACACGTGGAATAGTTTTGTTATTTGTATTCTGTTAAGATGTGGAGAACATGCTCTCTAGTTCTTCTTCTCGTTTAAAGGGAAAACAATGTGGACTGTGTGACATTTTGCCAGTGGAAGAATGCCTGTCAGTTCACCGCTTGCGCCTCTGACTCCTTCTCCTGTATGAGCAGTAGGAGGGTTCTCTTTTTTTCTTTTTGAAAGACAGTCTGGCCTCCTGAGACGCTTACTTACATCCACAGAAGGACAAGCCCTCACAAATCGATATCCCAGCTGCTGTATTTTTCTTTCCTAGCTGCAAAATCCCCTCCTCTTCCAGTTACCATGGAAGCCAGCCACACGTGTTTAGGAAATCTTTTTCTTCCTCTTTTGTGCTAATAAATCACGCATCAGGTGTTTTTTCTCCCAACCTGTTTTGAAAGCTTCCACACTGCCTGTTTAGAAAAGAGTTAATTGAAACCCCATGAAGCTCGGATATGTGCACTGGTCTTTGAACTCGCCGATCAAGTCAAAAAGTCTCTGAAAAAAATAGAAAAACTCATTTATCAAAACTACAAAGTTACTTTCTTACAGCACATGGAACATCACTTTTATTATCCATCAAACAGTGTGTTATGTAACATATTTAAAAATTCATGATGCTGTGTTGGGGTGATTGCTTTGTTGGGATAGTTTTTGTTGCCTTTATGTGCCATTTTAGTTGGTATTTTCCTGTATCCTTTTTTTTCAGCCTTTGATGGGAATGCTTTGTTGCATCACACAGTAACTTAGATAACAAAAACTGTTTATGAAAACTTTACCTGGTTTTGCGCCAAGTCACGGAAACCGCTTCTATATTTTGATGTCTTTTGCTGACCACAGAGTCCAATTTAGATTTTGGAAACACACAGTTCTTCATTAAATCTGTTCAATCTGCAGCTGTAACTGCTTGGTCAGAGACATTAGAAAAAAAGACTGACCATTCCATTCACAAAAACAAAAAGCCTTTCTCTTCATTTACAGAAATGCTATTTCATGTTTTTGAGTGTTTGGGTGTTCAGTTGTCTGTTTTGTTTTGCCTCATGTCATTTTAAAATACATAATAGTCTTTAGGTCATATGAATGAACGTTTCTCATTCTAGAACTCTAACGTGCATCCACATTGGAATAAACAGACATAATTACACTGCTTGCATTTCCAGTGTGGTACAGTAAGCATACACATTTACTCTGCCACATGTTCATCCGCTACCTCATTCCTAGTTCGAAATATCCCTGACATTAGCTTGCATTAATTGCTGCCTAATATATTTGTGGAAAATACATTTTTCAGGATTCTTTGATGAATAGAAAGTTCAAAAGAATTTATTTTAAATAGAAATGTTTTGTACTGTCAACTTAATGGATCCTTGCTAAATAAAAATATCAAAATATATCTTAAAAATCAAACATCTTACCGACCTCAGACATTTAAACAGTAGTGCATTTAACACAAATATAATCATAATTCACAAATATTAGGCCAAATCATTTTTGATAATCCTCCTCTGTGGAAAACTCTTGTTCTACATCATAAGGTACAGAGGGCAGTGGAATGTTTAGGCCACTATATTTGCTGAGCTCAGTATCTCATACAGTCTTTTCTCAACTCAACCCACATGTCCTCATTGCATAGGAATCTACTGCTAAAGCTCTTCATGTAATCTTAGAGTCTACAGAAGTGATTTAGCTTTATTCCTTCTGACATGTTTACAGTTCATGTAGACCTATATACTCCTGGAAGAATTTGGTGTTAGTTCATATAGTTAATGATAAATAAATAAATGGGATGAACTGCATTTAGATGCTGTTATACAAATCTAATGTCATATGATGAAGTACCGTCTGATATTCACCGTTACATAAGATGTCCTCCACGTGCTTCAATTTTCCAGACTCTCCAATAAATTTGGGGGAAGGAATTTCAAGCACACACCTTTGCCTGATTATCAAGGTGTCTGGGATCATTTGATGTGAGCTTGAAAGCAGTAACCTCTTCTTTGCCCTTTTATCCATCTACTATATACGTCAGAACCTATTAAGTGCATTTTTACAGTCTGGCTACAGACGTGAATTGTAGTTGGCTTAAGGGAAGACACGGCTGGAAGTATTTTTTCACAGGTGGATGAGGTCAACAAGTCCTGCTGATTGGATGTTTATAATGAAGTAAAGGACTATAAAACTGGTTTAGTTTTATAGTAGCTGTGCGGTTAAAATGTCCAGTTAAAAGTTTCACAACACGGGTATATTGAATAATGCTGACTTAGAACAAATTGAAACATTATGCTATTCAAGGGGAACCTTGTTAAATATGTCTAATATGTCAATCTATCCTGAAGTTTGTCACCATGCAATTTTTTTATTGCAAATACAAAAGTCATTGTATATCATAAATCGATTTAAGTTTTGCAGTAACAGTACTTATTCTCTTTCACTCCTTAGAGTCTAAACATTCAGGTGGAGGATGTTCGTATACGGCCAATCCTGTCTTCATATCGTAAGCGCATCCCAGTGACAGAGGGCTATGTGGAGGTGAAAGATGGAGGCAAGTGGAAGCAGATTTGTGATGATGAGTGGACTCATATGAACAGCAGGGTTATCTGTGGCATGTTCGGCTTTCCTGGAGACAAGAAATACAATTCTCGTGTGTACAAGTGAGTTCTCAGTTTCTCTTCAGTTGAGATGTCTTTTGTGCTGATATTCCTTTAGTATACAGATTATTTTGTACGTAAAAGCAAAAGTAACTTTGGTGACCTCAGAGAAATGTAGAATTGTAATATTTTACATGAAGGTACTCCCTTTCTGGTAATAAATATTGTACTCCAGTCAGCTCCCACGACAGCAAGATGGAAACACAAATCCAGGGACCCCTGGGGGTCCTTAAAGGTACTGCAGGGGCTCCGTGTGCTAACATTTGAAACCTATCCAAATTTTGTAAAATATGTGAAAACATGTACAGGTTTTAGTTTTGTGGACAAGTGAACCAAGTTATCCAATATAAGAGTGTTATCACTTTACTTTTTTCTGAATGATGATGGACTGTAAATCCAAAAAAAAAAAAATGAAGCAGGATATATCTTATGATGTTGGTTGAGAGAATGTCCAAGTGTGCGTATTGCAGTCTTTTTTTTTTCTTTTTTTTTTGACAGACATAAAACTTAATCTGTTAGCTGTTGATAGGAAGCCTGAAAGAAAAAACCCTCCTTTGGAAATTACTTTTCCAACAGCACTGGTCAGAACCACTGGTTGCTTCTCAAGCAAGTCTAGGCAATTAAGTTTAGTTGAATCACACCATGAAGGATGTTCCTACCAAGTCATTTCACTGTTAGAAAATCTGCAACTCAAACTTATACTTTCTGCTAAGCTGTTACATTCCATACTGTTTTTGTAATGTATGACTCAAGAGTTGCATAAATCTTCATTGGCACTTTCAGGACTAAAACGCCTAGTTAGTAATTAATCTGCTATATGAGAAATCGCATAGGCACATTGCAAATGAAAGCTTTACAGTTGCTTGTATGATCTCAGACTGTTCGGCTAAGCTACGTGATTCTCTGCACATGTTGTGCCTTATGAAATGTGCAGGCGCTGTATGTTTTTTTAAATCGGCGCTTGATGTTGGGGGGAGGGGGGACACGTAGCCAAAGGCTGTCGTTTTTTTCTGCGTGGAGCTGAAAAGGGCTTCTTTTCAACTACCTCTGTCTGCCCTGTGGCTTTAAACTGTGCTTTCATAAGAAAACTTGGACTATCCTTTCAGAGGTCCGTGCATGAATGGCTCCTGTAAATAATACGCCTCTTTGCCTGGCTAGAACAAGCAGACGATGTTCTCAGATGATAAAGCACCCGGCTTGGAAATATAACAACTTTCCCTACAGCTGTTCTCGCAAACAATATAAATCAGCCGCCTGGTTATATGTTTAGGCTTTTGTAACAAATTGTTTTTTCCATCTTTAGATAAAATCTTCAAGTTAAATGCTATGTCTAGCATTTCTTTTGTGTCTGCCGAAGCCTATGTGTGTGTTTGTGTCCACATTTGTTTTCCCAGTGGTGGATGCAGTAGGGATCTGAAACAGACTTTGGAGCAATTCCAGTGTGAGACGTTCTCTCCCTCTAAGTCTATACAAAAAACAAATGTGGATTGTGTATTGTTTGTGAAGAATGGCCAGAGTACTTATAACAGCGAACTGAAATAATCATGGCACTTCGCATGAAGCTTGTTAAATATTCTGTTTGTAGGATGAGCACCATTTTTCCTGCAGGAATATATGACGTCACTTCGGCAGCACTTCATCTTTTTACAGTTCGATATGTTTCAAATCTTCAATGCAGTGATGAATCATTTACTAGCCATATTATGGCTAGAATCTTCCACTTGGGCCTATACTTGGGGTTATGTTTGTTCAGTTAAATTCTTTAATTCCCTTTGTTTTGTTTCTCAGGATGTTTGCCCGCCGGAGAAAACCAACATACTGGGATTACTCCATAAACTGCACCGGAAATGAAGCTCATTTGTCTGGCTGTAAGCTGGGCCACATGCTCGCCATCAAAGCCAATAGCACGTGTGAGCAGGGCACTCCTGTGGTAGTCAGCTGCGTCCCTGGCAGAGCTTTCGCCCCGACTCCCATGGCAGGATACAGGAAGGCCTTCAGACAGGAGGTGAGGCCAGATTATGCATTTCTTCCAAAAATACAAGAAGCCACATGTCCACATGAGGTATTGCTTTGTGCTGAACTTCTGACTCTCACCTTTTAAGAAGACTATTAAGTATGGAATAGAGCTCAGAACAATTTATCAACACGTTGATAGTGAATCTTGATCTAGACTAAGGGGTTACTTTAAAATGAATCATTTCTTACTTATTTAAAGATGTTTATATGGCGAAAGTGGTAGTTTTCCAGTCCAATATTTTAAGATGCCGCAAACTGTGATTATATGAATACTAATGTTAGAGAGCGAAGGCGAGGATATTTTTGAATCTCTAAAGCGCTGTGATGACAGACATTTTAGCCGAAAATGACATCACTCTTTCCAAATTGCATGTCTAAGTAGTCCATGTGGAAGCTTGCCCATTACATACCATTCAGCGAGGTCAGTGAGTTCAGTAGCGTGATATAGATCTGCACTATTTAAGTGTTTGTTGTGTGTTCCTGAAAGAATATATACATTCATTTTATGGTTAAAGGGATAGTTCACACAAAAAGGAAAATTCTGTCATTAATTACTCATGTTGTTCCAAACCTGTAAAATCTTTGTTCATCTTCAGAATACAAGTGAAGATATTTTTGATGAAATCTGAGAGCTTTTTGACTGAATTCAGTAATGTAACTGAAATGTTCCCAAACCTAGAAACGTAGTAGCAACATTGTTAAATTAGTCAGTGATTTTGCAAAGCTATTTCATCAAAAATATCTTAACTTGTGTTCTGAACATGGCCAAAGGTCTTAAGGGTTTGGAATGACAAATAATGACAAAATATTCATTTTCTGGTAAACAATTCTTTTGAAGGTGGTTTTACATGTTATAATGTTCCCAAAAAATCAGTTTAAAATAAATTCTTTCTATTTTTAACTTTCTATTTATCAAAGAATCCTGAAAACGGTGTACAAATATTAACAAGCACAACTTTTGTAATGTTTTAGATAGGTTTGTGATTTCTTGAGGTTTGCCATTCACATCTGCCATAAGAGTTGCCTAAATTTATGGAAAACTTTTCATGTATTTCCTTAGTTATAACCAAAGAATTTCAGGAATCATACTCCTCCTCTTTTGTCACAGCAACCTCTGGTGCGTCTCAGAGGTGGCGCTGTAGTTGGAGAGGGGCGTGTGGAGGTGCTGAAAAATGGAGAATGGGGCACGATCTGCGATGACAACTGGAATCTCGTAGCAGCTACAGTGGTGTGCCGTGAGCTTGGATTTGGTAGTGCCAAAGAGGCGCTCTCTGGAGGTCAACTTGGACAAGGTGCATATAGCTGAATTGTTGAGAAGGTTCTAGACAGAACGTTACAAACTCCGTGACGTCTGTGCATGTGCTTGGGCCCTTTATAAGTATTAATAGCACAAGGTTCTCTAGGGAAATGAAGGACTAAATTTGATTCATTGCTTGTTATAATGAAAGTTATTTCCATCAGTGTGTGTCTAGCACACCTCTATTTTGCAACTTGAATAAAACTGCTTTTTTGACTCAGGGAGTTCTGGGATCCCCAGGGGACCGTAAGGTATGGGAGGAAAAGAAATGAAGCGGAAAACATTTCTCTTTCACAATGGCATTTTAGCAATAAATAAATAAGTAAAACATTATGAGAATAATGTAAAAATGCAAGATTAAATTTGTAATATTTTAAGCATAAAGTTAAAATTACAAAAATAAAGCTGTAGCAATACAAGATTAAAGTCAAAATAGTCTTAAATGATTTATATACTGTATATATATGTGACATTAGAACTGGTCTTCAGTTTTGACATTACAGATAATCTTTTTTTTTAGCTTTAGTACAATATAAATGGAAGCAATTTAAAAGACAGTTTTTGTTCATGAACTACTTTATAGGATTGGGTAACATGGGTAACATGTAGAATTTTTCATGTTTTTACTATTAGTAGAAAGCAAGTAATTTTGGGCTGTCGTTTTTAATTTTGGGCTGTCGAAAGTCATTTTCAGTTCTGAAATTTAATATATATTTTTATAGTACAGTGACCTCTTATATGTAAAAAAAAAAGGACATTTAGATTTAATGATTCCATATTGTATAATTATTTATTTTTTACTCTTGTTATAAACATGCTTTACAGTTTGAGTTACAGGAGCTTATGACTAAATATGTGTTTATGACTATTTATGGATGTGTCTCCATGAAAAAACATGTATTTTCTAGGAATGGGCCCTGTACATATGAATGAAGTTACATGTTCTGGCTTTGAGAAGTCTGTCACTGAGTGCCTCTTCAATATGGACAAAGATTCTGAAGGCTGCAGTCATGAAGAAGACGCAGGCGTCAGGTGCAATGTTCCTGCCATGGGCTTCCAACAGAGGGTAAGAAATGTGTCTGTGGTACCTTTTAATGACCGAATATTAAAATGCATTTTAACTGTCATAGTATAACATGGCCATTGTGCTCTTCATTGTTGCAGCTGCGTTTGAGTGGAGGTCGTAACCCCTTTGAAGGCCGTGTGGAGGTTCTAATGGAGCGCAACGGTTCTCTGGTGTGGGGGACTGTGTGCAGTGAGGGCTGGGGCACTATGGAGGCCATGGTGGTCTGCAGACAGCTGGGCCTGGGCTTCGCAAGTCATGCTTTCCAGGTATGCTTACTCTCAGAAATGGACATTTATGTCTCACGTTGGGGATTACCCCACTGTGTTTAACCCTGGGTTACAGGAGGCCATGTCTATTCCTCTTATCAGATCATCCCTTGATCTTAGTCAATCGGATGTTGGCCCTTCATGGTATTGCAACTTCACACTTCTTCTACTCTTTTTTTTTTTTATTAGCAGGGATGGTGGAAGACTGCCGTTAGTGAAATCAAAGCTCTGTGTGGGCTGAAGGTTTTTCCAGTGACGCCCTACTGTGATTTCTGAATAAGCAAAAGCTTGAGAGATCTCTACTTAAGTAGGTTTATCAAAAGCAGATCGTATCAGTTCTGGAATGTTTCAGGCCTTTATTGATCATCTTGTGACAGCGTGATTGCTTTCGTTCCTGCTGGTTGTAAATAAGAAATCGCAGCACTCCATTCCCAGGCATATTGTCTAGTCTAATGACATCGCATCTGTCAATTCACAGATAGGATTTTATAAACAGAGC
Source organism: Enteromius mattozi (assembly GCA_032359235.1). Lineage (NCBI taxonomy): Eukaryota > Metazoa > Chordata > Actinopteri > Cypriniformes > Cyprinidae > Enteromius > Enteromius mattozi. The sequence goes on from JAUMHE010000048.1 coordinate 5,298,412, forward strand.
CGAATGGTGTACCTTCTAAAGAATTTTTCCTGATTCTGTTTGTCAAATATGTCCATAAAGAAACCGTTTTTCAATGTTTCTCCCAGCAGTGAACTCTCTCTACTGACTTGCACTGCATCCAAGATGAAATTCTTTATTTTTACAGCCTGGGACAAATGAGTTACTGCAAGGAAACGTATGTAGTTGTATCTCTGAAGTCTGAAATGAATCCCAGTTCTATGAGAGTATGATGTGCTTTCTTGTTGCTTTGATCCGTTATGCACAGCTCGGCTTGTGAGAATGGCGGTTCTGATAGAGAACAACGGTAATTAGTGGAAGAACCTGCTGTTTAAGACATGTCTGCTTTCCTCAGATTAACCTTCTTAAATACATGCTGTCTGACAGTTATAGATGCCTGTGTTTACGGTTGCCAAGAGAAACCATTTCTCCCTTTTGGTTTGACAGCGTTAAAGATAAACAGTTACACCTGGGAAGCATTTAAGAGAGTTAGAGGCTCTCTGTTCCAAGAGGAAATTATATCTCTTCATCAAATAGATCTTAAATAGACGATAAGCGAGAACGAAACCGTTGAGTGCCGCAGGGTTGGAAAAGAAGGAGAGGTTCGCTTGTGAAGATCTTACTGTTACTGGCGTTGATTGATTCATGATTGGAAATAGTTAAACAATACAGACTCTGTTTGTGTTCCTTTTAAAAAATGAAATGTCTTGATAGGGAACGGATAGTCTTCACACTTCTCACAAAGTGCAAGTAACTTCCTGTAAAATATAATATCAAAGAGAATATTTTGTCACCCTGGATACTGAGTTTAACTATCTTATGCATACTGTTTAGCGTTTTAACTTGTCCACTGATTTGCTAAGATAGGTCTAGGGGGCTGCCTGCTGAAGACTTTTCTCCATTAGAACAAGAAGTCCCGAAGCTTTTAATGGGGTGACATGCAATAGCGCCATCTTGTGTTTTTTTCCGTTTAGCGATAACTCTTTTTCTGTTGGCTTTTTTCCTCAGTTTTGCTTTTTAACATCTGTTCCTTAGTAAGCGTGCATTTTGTGCTTGCATATTTTTTTTGTTTGTTGGGCTTATAACAACACCTGCGTAAATATAGTTTCACAGAAAAAGCATTGGATGATGATATTCACAATCAGCTTAGTTTATAAAGAATACCAATGATAGATGAATTACTGAGTGTCTTTAAAATGTAGGTTTTGATTTTAATAAATTTTTTAATAATAGTTTTTGTAATTTTGTTGTGTGCCTTTATTATTTTTTATTTCAGTTTTAGTACCTTTACTTCTTCAACTAATTTCTTTGTAGTTAGCTGCCAAGACAACCTCTATTTATTTATTTATTTAGTTGAAGGTCTTCATATGATATTTATATTTTACATTTATTATTTCAATCAATTAAAAAAATATTAGGTGTAATTTTAGATTTAGTTAACAATGGCAACTCTATACTGAGATATATTAAATACGTCTTAAGTATTACATACATCTCATACACATTTACTCACTCCATGTGAAATAAAGCAGTGTTTAATGGGCTATGAGTCACATATTTATCACACAGAGTCATATAAATCTACTTGTGCATTTATATTTTCAAAAGTGCTTTGTGATAAAAATAAAATAAAATAAAAATTAACACGTTTTAAGCATACATTTTTGAGTACATCTTTAATAATGTAACATTCTGTTTAATGATAAATGCTGTCTTTACATTCAGCGTATCGGTGCTTCATTTAATTTCCCCTGTGGTTTGGATGAATGTTTTGTACTGAGGTGTAATTATATGTTTGTATAGGAGACATGGAACTGGCCCGGTGCAGTGAATGCAGATTCAGTGGTAATGAGTGGGGTGAGATGTGCAGGAACAGAGATGTCTCTCTCTCACTGTCTGCACCATGGAGAATATCTCAGCTGCCCTAAAGGTGGAGGACGCTTTGCTGCTGGAGTTTCCTGCTCTGAGAGTAAGATTATTAGTATCAAATTTAATTTCCAATGATATTGTCGACTTGATTGCACTATTTAACCTGAACTGTGCTGGACGATGACATCACTGAATTCAATAATGAAATGCCTTTAACTGAAAATTGAGTGTTTAATCTTGTCATATTACATAATTGACACACTCTTTTCCTATTTGATAAGTAGCTTTGACACAATTTGTATTGTTAAAAGCACTGTATAAATAAAGGTGACTTGACTTTACTATTAAAATACTTAAATCTAGTTACTCTTATAGTTTTCTATGTACTCTTATATATTTATACACTTATATTTATCTATATACGCTTATGTATTTATACACTTTTATACATTTTTATGTCTTGACTTACAGTGATCTACTACATAATTCTTGTGACCACAGCTTATTTGTTTCTGGAAAGATACTGACCTCTACTGGTCACTTTAAAAATAACATACAATCCTGTTATGTGTTTGCATTGTATTAATATAACATGCATTGTATTAATATAAAAGAACCTATACTTTTTTAGCATTTGTACAAACTAAATTAGGGAGACAAGTTTTTGGTATGGGATACTTTGTGAAATGAATTGAAAATGCAACATTTGGTGTCAATGTGTAGGCTTTATTTTTTTCTTTTTTTTTAAACCGTGTCAACATCTGTTTTAAATTTCGGCATTTTTTTCAATGTTTTTTTAATGTACCTTGCAGCTGCCCCAGATCTAGTGCTCAACCCTCAGGTGGTGCAGCAGACCACATACTTAGAGGACCGTCCTATGTTCATATTGCAGTGCGCCTATGAGGAGAACTGCCTGGGATCCACTTCCAGTTCCACCCCAGCCAACTCCCATCGCCGGCTCCTCCGGTTCTCCTCTCAGATCCACAACAATGGCCAGTCTGACTTCAGACCCAAAGCCTCCAGAGAGACATGGGTTTGGCATGACTGCCACAGGTGAGGGGTGGATAACTGATAAGGGAAATTATATTAATACAATTTCTTAAAGAGTTACTCCACCCCAAAATGAAAATTTTGTCATTAATCACTTACCCCCGTGTCATTCCAAACCCATAAAAGCTTTGTTCGTCTTAAGAACACAATTGAAGATATTTTGGATGAAATTGGGAGGCTTATGACTGTTCTAAAAGGTATGAAAAGAATACTTTTTGAACAGAAAGAAAACAAAAATAATGACTTTATTCAATGATTCAGCACATAACATCCATAGTGCCTTTTTGGACAGGATCTGGTGGACACACATAACTTACGCAGTTCTGTGTGAGACGCAATGGACACCACTGATGGCAGATGGAGCATTCAGATGACGTCTTTCATATTTTTCTGCACCTTGACAGTGTTAATTGTTTGGCAGTCAATGGGACTGTCACAAGTCCCCCGGTTTTCAGCCAAAATATCTTAAATTGTGTTTTGAAGACAAAGTTTTTATGGGTTTGGAACGACATGGGGGGTAAGTGATTAATGACAGAATTTTCATTTTGGGGTGGAGTTACCCTTTAAGGATCAGGGTGCTGAAAATTCAGAATTAATTACATTTTGAAAAATGTTTAAATAGAAAACGGAAAATTGTATTCACAATTTTAAATTTGTAACTATTTTTGATCAAATAAATGCAGCCTTTGTGAGCATAAAAGTTCATTGAAAAAGATAAAAAGTCTTACCTACCTCAAATATTTTTTGATGGTAGAATATATTTTTACTTGTAGTTAGGTTTTTCTTTTTATTGTTACAGGCACTATCATAGCATGGAAGTATTCACCCACTATGATTTACTTACCAACAATGGCACCAAGGTGGCAGAGGGACACAAAGCAAGCTTTTGTCTGGAGGACTCAGAATGCGATGAAGGTATGAAAGAATGTGGCTGTTTTTGTAGTTCACCTCACTCTAACTGTGCATTTTTGGCATAGAATTTGGTATTACATTACAGTAGTGTGATGATATGCCCTTTGTATTGTTAGGAATTGAAAAGCGGTATGAGTGTGCAAACTTTGGTGAGCAGGGGATCACAGTGGGCTGCTGGGATACATACGGACATGATATTGACTGCCAGTGGGTGGACATTACAGATGTTAAACCGGGAGACTACATATTCCAGGTAATAATGACATTTCCAAAATAGCAGTAATATTAGTACCAAAGAAATTCTTTTGAATCGTATTACCCTGGTTCGTGGAAATGGACATTGTGATTAATTGTTTTTACTGACTGTATTCATTCTTTCTGACAGATCGTTATTAACCCCAATTATGAGGTTGCTGAGTCGGATTACACCAATAACATTGTCAAATGCAGATGTCGATATGATGGTCATCGTATATGGATGTATAATTGCCATATAGGTAAACAAACATTTATGACTTATGTCTGTTCACATCGTCTTGCTATGAAAATGACTTATTTTTGCATGCAGCTGCTTCAAAAATGATTCAGAACAGAGTTGCTGTGAATTGTAATAATATTTTACAAAATCATTTTTGATCAAATAAATGCAGCCTTGGATATTTTGTTCGAAAACATTACATATCTTGCCAACACTTTCAAGAATGCTTCAATTAAAGTAATAAAACTGATTGCATAGTATACCCTGGTATAGCTGTATATTGAGCATCACTGTGATTCTGTGTCTCTATTAGGGGGCTCCTTTAGTGCAGAGACAGAAGACACCTTTCCTGGTCTGATCAACAACCAGGTGACCCACAGGTAAAAGAGCGGCGCTGAAGAACATCCAGAAACTGCAGCCAACCAGTGAGATCTTCAAGAGCCCTGAACCACTACACCTCTCTAGAGAACCTTTCATCTCTAAGCAGTGATTCCATAGTACTCTTTCAACTATGCTCAACGTCACCACATAGCCACCACAGTCCTCTACTGTATTACAGGACTGAACATCTCTTTTTTTAATTGAGAACTCAGATTTGAGACAGGAACTGACTCTGAACACAGCTCTTTGGCTGAGCTTTACAGACTGAAATTCCCTCTCACCACTGAGCCAGTAGCAATTCTGAAACCTCATTCTTTCTCTGTTTGCTGCTGGTGTTGAAGATGAAACTGTGGATTAACTCTCAAGTGAGCTCACTTCAGACATGAAAGGAACTCTGGTGCACTTTTTACTTTATTATTATTATTTTTTAACTTGACAGGACTTGTGGTTTAGGTCTTTTTGTAAGCTTTTTGAAAAGGTGAGAGGACTTTCCTCAGATGAGTCTTCTGAAAGAATATAGGGAAATAAAGGCCTGAAGAGAGACCGTTTCCTTTTGTAATGTCATGCATTTTAGCTATATACTTTGTCATTTCGAAAACTAAGCTGATGTCTTCTGCTTATAGATATTATAATTTAAGTACCTTATAGGTTAGTAGTGGAAACAACTGATGCATTAGAAAGATATAATGAGCCTTGCAATATTTTATATCGGTGTCAGATTTCAAAAGTGTTTTCAGAATTTCATTGTAAAAAAAACCTTTAAATATTCACAGTAACCTTCCAGTTCAGATCAGTGGTTCATAAACACTGGCACCATAAGAGCAGGTGAAACTGTGCACAGTTTAATATTAGTTTTGTTTTGTATTTTTCCCCACCCTGTTCTTGTTGTTATTTTGAATTAACTGACGGTGGACAATCATTATGAGTTATTTATGCTAACTCTATTGAAGCTGACTGGAAACATCACAAGAAGTCTGAACCTTTCCAGCGATTCACAGTATTTGCAAGCATTAAATAACTTATTTTAAGACAGGGATTTCAAATGCTATTTCATAGTTTCTTTGTTTTTCAATGTGGAATGTCTTTCATTTGTTGTCTGTCAATGGTGCTAACATAGTGTTATCCTCTGTTTTTTGAGGGACCATATCAGCAAATTTTTTATTATGCTCACTTGAATGGATGTAAAAATCATGGATGTATGCAATGTAGCGTAATAAACTTGCATTATTTGGCAAAGAAAAAATGGTTTTCCTACAGTTTGGGCAAATGAATTGGAGATATACTATTAATGAATTGACTCAGTTGTTTTCCAATGTGGCAATATGTTATATTGCAACCTCTAGTGGTGTGTTGCAATATGGCTAACACGTTGTAGTAGATGCCATATTTATTTTATCCACTAAATGGTGCTCTAACAAAATTTTTAAAAGTGTCATTTTAGACTCTTCAGTACT
>JAUMHE010000048.1:5304652-5338757 GCA_032359235.1 Enteromius mattozi
CTTCAGTACTGTTTTTGTGCGATATACAGTATGTATAAAGACAACAATGTAGCTATATACAGTTTGCAGCATTTTAATTCTATACTGTTTCACATATTATTACAATGAATGCACTCAGTATGCAGTACAGTATTATTTAATTTGGATTAACCAAACTCCTTGCAACCTGTGTTTAATTCCATAAAAGATCAGCTTATGTGAAGATTAATGTCTGTTTGTACTTTACTTGTTAAAGCATTCAGTAGTTTACTTAACAGGCCTATGCTCTTTAGTTGATTAATTACATATCTGTTTTTACAAAAACATTGTATATAACATAGGGTAAACTTAGTGTCACTGAGTCTGAGCATATTTAATTTCTGTTAGATTTAACATATTAAAATTCTTGTAATGATGGCTAGTTTTGAGATTAATGTTCCTCATATTTATTGCTGTAGGGGAACGGGAACAGAGCCATTTCCTCTCGATGACAGATAATTTTCCTAGATTTTCCTATTATATGTAGGAGGTCTTTTTTAAATGACAGTGAGAATGGTCATTGTTCTTACTGGTTTAACCTCAAGCGTTAAATGTACAAAGACCACCCACACAATATGAAAACAAGTGGCTTAAATGTTCACAAACAACAGTGAATGAGGTAAGTATATTAATTACTGAATCAGATTTCCAGGACAATGGAGCCTGGCTACAGACCTTCACTCTCAACCTCATGTGCACTTTCTCTGGAACCAGAAACACAGTTTGTTGTTTTAATGTGGTACTGTTTGTTGTCTGTTTATAGAATAATTACAATAAATGTTAGGCTTCATCATTCATGCACACAATAACTGTTAGAACACAACCAACTGGAATGAAAGATTGGAAACAGATTACTTTTTTCATTTCAAGGATGGCATAAAATGCACAAATTCTCTTATAGCCTTTTTTGGTTCAATGCAAGTTATTAGCTTCAGGCATGCTCTTTCTCAGGATTCTTCCAGACGCACAAAACCTGGAGCTAGGATAAGAACAAATGTGTACGCACCTGTTGGAAATAGGAAAGAGATTTTTATCAAGGCACATGAATATGCAAATTGAATGAAATTATTCATAAAAAAGGACCACTATCTTCTAAAACTCTGTGCCAAGAAATTGCATTACATAGCCAGTGGTTCAATCTGCGTTGCTTTGACGGTAGAAAGCTTTTCAGTTTCTGCTGCTGAACCTCAGACCGAGATGCTTCTACACTGTATTTGGTCTGCACCAAACATAGAACTTTACTTTCAAGCTAAAGAGCTCAAGTTTAATCTCACTAGACCAACAAAATTTTCTTCCAAAAGGTTTCATGTTTTGGAATCTAGAAGACTTTTGACTTGATTTAATGTTTGCCTCTCCAAGGCTTCACTTCAGCCAAATCATCTGATATTCTCACAGTGTTAGTATCTGTCATTTTTTTGCCAATTATCCTTGTCCAATTGCTCAGTTTGGATAGGACAGAAATATCCTAGCATCTGGGGTTTTTGTATTATTATATTTTATTATTATTATTTAAAAAAAAAGTTTACTTTACTTAACTTTACATTTTGGTTGGATATAACGACCAACTATACCTAAAAGCCTATAAGTGCTAAACTAAACCCCAAAATTCATGAAACTACAGCACATGCAGCATATGGTTTTAAAGAAGCAATTTTTATGGAGGCTTTCTTCCAAATCGTAATTACAAAATGACTGATCTGGTTTATTTTTCAGACCTCACAAAATATATTTTTGTGCCACCAAGCAGTTCAACGCACTTAACATATTCAAAGAGTTTTAATAAAACAAAAATATTTAAGTAACCAAACCAACCTCTATACTGATTTCAGTTCAGATTCTCATCTAAATAATTGTTGCATAGATTTTTTTGCACATAAGTGGAATCATATCTAATGTCATTATGTCTTAGTTGCTTGTTTTGACTTTAAATCCCACATAAAAATTGGAATTGTTGCTGCATACAGTGTGAGGAGTATAGAATTTCATGTTCGCTTTCATGAGACGATGATTAACAGCTGAAGAAAGAAGAACACCAGCTTAAACAATCAAATTCCACACGAAGAAAAGAGCAAATCAAATTAAAACCACCCAGAAAAAATCTGCATGCCAACTTTGTGCAGGAGAGATGATGGCCAGACAGACCGAGAATCAATATTTGTTTTGATGAAGTGTTAGCTGGAGGCTTTGGTCTGTAGGGAGAATAAAAATGGAGTGTGCAGAAAGGTGGAATTTGTGCAGTGTAAGTAGCCAGGCTTTGTCAAACTCAAAGTTATGTTTCTCTGTCTAGTGATTTAACAAGTTTGAAAACGATCATCAATCAGAACATCTCTTTGTGTGCTCATTCTTCTCAAGGAACATTTGTTCTTTTCTTCTTCTCTTTTGGAACTTGTGGCCTGATATTCTGAATATACAGAGATATATAATGTATAATATAGTATAGAATGTAGAAATGGCTAAAGACTAAATGAATAAAACCTAGGACAGGGAACAAAACTCTCTCTTTTTTTCCTTATTATTATTCCTTTTTTTAAGAATAAGCTCTTACGTGTGTATATTTAATTAAATTAGATTTGATTAGACTTATTAAGGATGTTAGGTAGCCCCAGAGCACACTATAAACATCATCATAACACAACCCATCATCAGTTTGACTCCTCTATGGGTTTCGTCCTCTGTCCTCACTGAACACAGACAGATGTATAATTAATGGTAGGTTATTGTTATATAAAACATAATTAAGTCATAATGGCCTAAATGAAAAGACAATGATAGATAATGATTTTATTTGCGTAAATGAAGTTATGTAACATAGATAAACAGTGGTCTACCACATTGATTAGGCACAGAGTAAGGCTAGTGTAGCGTTGCATAACATGGCAGATAGACTTAATAAGATTGAATATGTCTCAAATAAATGAGACAAGATGTTTTATCATGCAGTCTTCACTGTTATCCTGCTTGGATGAGTGATTTCCTAAAGATGCTTGACATATTTGAACTGATAGAACACCATTCTGCCTAATCCTAGACTGTTACTAAATGTCTTGGTGGAGTATTTGCCTCAAGCAATGACAGACAAATTGAGAGAAAATAAACAGCAGGCCATTCTAAAAAATCAACTTGAAATAACAGTGTAAGAATATGAAGTGGGGGGGAATATGAAGTGCACGCACGCAAAGTATGGTGTAGTCGTGTTTTGCTGAGCTGCTTTCTGCTAATACTATGGCAAGCCATTTTAACATTTAAACTTTCATTCAGATTATCCATAAATATATTTAAAGATAGGAAAAATTGTATTTTGTTGAGTGATAATTATAATTTGACTAGTCAGAATGACAATTAGAGATATCTGCAAATATAACTGCACTACTAATACATATTTTGGAATATTTGTTTAATATTTAGTGATATCTTTTAGTACCTCTTTTTTTACTAAATATTTTTATGTGAAGTTTATTGACTGTTTTTTAATCCTAAAATTAAACCTAAAATTAAAATTGAATTAGTAATTCAAATATAACTACCCTCAGACTATGGATATCATTATTTTCCTGATTCATTGTGCATCTCAATCTTTTTTTCTAAGCTCTAAGAACACATTCATAAAAAAGTACAATGAGGACAGATCTTAATGACCGCTCAGAACTAGGTTTTATTGTGCTATACGATTGTATCATCCCAACATAAATCAAGGTCGTGGGTCACACTGGTCAGTCTGTGATAATATGCTGCCTCCATTATAGAGCATTAATACAGGCTGAGCTATAAAACCAGCCATTAAGCAGCAAGGCACGTAAATGGCCACCCCAAATGATGCTTGTTAGAGTTCTGTCTGGTCCTGGAGAAGGTGATGCACAGAGGACAAATAAGCCCTGAGAGAGGTAATGAAAGGCCATATTCATATGACAAGGAGGATGATGAGGCATATTTTAGATCCAGATCTTTTACTTGTTGTGTCATACACTGCTGTCTAGAATACCTAATTCTGATTGGTCAGTCGAAGCATTCAGTGGTCAGGCATTTTCTGTAGACCATGAAAATGTTGCATATTAGTTTATACAGTATACATTTCTGTAAATTTGAAGTATTCTTTATTTACAGTATAATTTTAAATAAAATTTGTACAATTAGTGGAATCAACTATAACTGTGTCATATCACATTTTTTGAAAGAAAGACTCGAGTACTACTAATATAATTGTTTTATATGTTGAAGTGGATTATTCTTTTTTTTTCTTAGCGGAAGCCTTAAGATACAGTTAATATACAAGAGACATATAATATACAGTTCAATTACTAAAATGATTTAAAATTATTAAAGGTGCTTTTCTAATGGTGGCTTAGCACTTATTAATGTAACGTAAATAAACAATTCGATCTTGTTACAGTTTTGAAAGAAAATATAGTCAATTAAAAATATACAACATTTAGTATCTTGGGATTGTGCATAGTTAAAATATAATGGTGACAATATTTGATACTTTAAATGGAAAGGCATGTTTTTGGAGATGTTAAGAGTTTAAATTTGTATGCAGATCAAGGGAACTGACCGATAGAGCCAGCAAATAGTAGAATCCAGTCTGAATAAGTGAATAACGTTCCTTAAAGCAATGAATGAAATTGCGAAGGAAATAAGACTCTTGCTTTCATTTTGTGTCAGCAGAACAGTGATATGCCAGTGGAAAACACAGAGAAACAAGTAAATGTATTCAGCTTTTCACCAGCCTCTTCCACCACAGCCCCTGATGGAATTAAAGACAAGGACAGTACTGTTGTCCTGATATAACCCTTTCAAAATCAGTTCACTTACGTTTGTTAGATTGTAAAATGGTTCATGTGTTTTTGGAATTGGAGGGTTATAAAAATATTACAAGCTATGCAACTAAATTGCACTCTAGAAGTATTTCATGTGAACCACATGGAAAAGCCAAGTATTATTATGGCATATTAATGTGTGTATGTTTACTTTATGACCTACTCATAAATCCTTATTATATGAAACCTGCGCATTTGAAGGTTCAGAATTAACGCAATAGTGAAGTTTAAAATGATAAAGTGTATCAATATTTCTACAATTTTTCAAGTAACAGTCTTAAGGATATTTTTACCTCCAAGACCCTACAGTGGAGGTCAAGATACAGTTTGCAATTATGACAAATCTAGTCTAAGTGGTAAATAGTGCAAAATATTTTAAGTGAATGTGACTGCTATTGTAGCAGTACCTTATATATGCTACAGATGGCACTATAAGTGCTATGTAAATGTTTGAGAGACACGCAAAAAGTAGTAATAGTGGCAATAATGCAGTGCAATGATGTAAATCAAAAAGATAAAATCAAAATGGGATTTAAACTAACTATGACTCATATTTTATTTGCAGCACATTTCCACATGTCTCAAGTCCAGCACATATTTATACACCAAAACTCATCCATTTCATTGAGCTGACTTGTTAACGATGTAAACAACAGATGTTAGAGTGACCATGAAAGAATATAACAGCATATTCGTGCTTGGATTATAATGAGAAATACCTGTTGTTCTGGAAAATAATCTAAATATATTTTGTTATGCAACTTACTGTTACATCAGAGTTACCACAGTGATGTGTATGAGTGCTTAAAATGGTAGCTTTACGGGTGAAATAAAAAGCACAAAAACAATCGGCAACAGATGTGGTGAATTTAGGGCACAGAGAAAGCTCTCTTCAACCGTGTCTGGATACAGTCCAACAGCAAACTTCAATATGCCAAACGTCAGGATGGTTCAGTGTACAAGCTGGAAAAGAAAGAAATAAAATGGTCGTGACAGAAGTGAGGTCTTTGCTAGATCTTTTCCACCATTAATTGGAAAGTGAGAAATGAGTTACCTGAGGCCAGTCAGCTTTACAGAAAGCCAAATACTGAGCAGTAACTTTTAACAGTAAAAGAATATTTTTGCCTAAGACAAATAACACACAATTTTAGCTGTTTAAAGAAAGAACAATGTCAGGCTTCAATACAGCCTTTGTTTTCGGTCATATTATGGTCTGGACCCAAAGAGAGTAGAATCTCAGGTCAGTCCATCTCATCCAGTTGTGTGTGCAACACTGACATGAGTAACCTTTGAGCGCTTCGCTGCCCAGCATTTTTCACACTCGAATAAGCCATGCATTAAACTAGCCATCCAACTGTTTATAGACGACTTCATTTGGAGTAAGTATAGATAGATTTCTAGACTAGGGTTACCCTGGTTTTTGGCTGCTGCCCTGTGGCCTTGAAGCTGTGCCAGCTGGTTCCTTTTAAAATGCAATTTATAACTGTGAGACTAATAAATATAGACACACAACTGGAACGCATTTTCACTTTTATTTACCAGAATATAAACCAAAAGCCTGTTTTACGTTCTGACGGATTTCTGTGTCTTCCTGGCTTCCAAATTTGTGTTTTGATAAATTGTTTTAAGCTGCATCTTCTGATGTATGAAATGTGTCAACACGGCAAGCATGCCGTCCAGTGGTAACAGAAATAATATTCAATAAATCATTTTTTTTTTTCAACTGTCTATGCAACCGCACAGTACTTGGCACAAAATAATTCTATAAAGAAAGCAATAACATGTGTTTGACATATCCTGCATTTAGCTAGTCTCAACCATTGGTTTGGAACTAATGAGGCCTTGTTTTTGCAACACATGGAGGGCTACTAGAAAATATTCCCTAAACACATTAATTGTACTAGTGAGCCATGTTGTTTTGTCAAGCTGGTAAGCATTAAAGAGAAGCAAAGCATGTCTCTTAATGTTTATTAGCTGTTTAATATCCTGCTTTGAGTCTCTTTTATCATTCGGTTACATTTGATTACATTCTGGTTTAACCCACTAGCTCCTTTTGCTCTCCATTTCCTACAATCAAGACGTCTTGTTATTCTAACTTAAGCTGTGACAATGAACTTGTGGTCAAAGTCTAGCCACCATCAAAAGTGATTTATAACGACCCTTGTCCTTCAAAACACAATCTTTATTAGAAATTGAGTATAATGTTTCACGTCTTGTGGTAAAGCATTTGCATGTTGCTGATGACATTCATTGGCACTATGGGATCATGTCTAGTCGTACCCCGACAAGTGAATTTAATTTAAGTTGCATGTTTGAACCAGAGGTGAATTACTTCATGTTGCACTCATCTCTATAAAAGCTGTTAATCAAACAGTTATTGTGAAATCTGACAGTTTCATTATTCTCTCTCCCAAACTGAGCGTGTTTGTGCGTGTGTGCATGTGTGTAAACTGCTTGACTGAGTAGTAAACCTTTCCTTGATTGTTTGAGTCAAAGACAAGACGTCCCCTTTTGGTGTCCGCATTAAATTAAATGAGCAAAAGTTTTGTATACATAGGAAGCATATTAAACTCAAGTACACGTCTTTCAAAAAACCTTTAACTGCTTGGAAAAAAAGGGTCAAAATTGGTAAAATAATGTTCCATCGTTATTCAGAATAAAGTATTTATCTAAAAATGAAACAACATTCATATTCTGGCCTGTGCTTATTAAAATAAATCAAAGAAAAAAGGATGATACTACTTTTTTTTTTGAAGGATAATATTGGCAAATATTGGTCAAGATTTCAAATTACTACAATTGTTCTAAATATGGCTGACAAGATGATCTACACAGGAAAAAATATTTTTACTCAAGAAAAAATTAGAGAATAAACACAATTTTGTGATTAATGAGAAGCAAGGCTGAAGGTGTTAAAAAGATATTGCTTGCTCAATAAAAAGGGTGTTTTTTCCCTCCAGAAGTAATAAATATTAAACAGTCCAAATGTAAAACATATTTTCTGTCCTCTGGATTTGATTACTGAAGGCATTAGGTTGTAGATATGTTCAGTACAGTCATATTCATTTCATTTTAAATACGCTGTGTTTAAACACTGAGGTATCTAGCAAAGAGACTCTGTGTCTCAGAGTGCATTTATCACTCTATCTCAGCTGTAACAGTATCTGTACCAGATATTTCTCTGGAATGCCTTTATATTCATTAAAGCCATTCTTCTCCAAACAAGGACATAACATTTTTCTGCCTGCTCATTGTCAAGACCTCTTCATCAGGGTCATAAAAAATCGGATTCATTTTTTATCAAGCATAAGACTCTTTTAGGAAATATCTGCACTTGCGTTTTCCAAAAATATATTTCCCGGTCTGATTTACGCTGAACTGATTTCAACATATAAGTGGTTTTACAAAGAAGTGGAGAACTATATTAGAATAAATTTGATGACACCAAGATAAAACTGGAGTTTCATATCCAAAAATACAAACAAACTCTCCAAACTTGAATTTAAGAGACAAACTTCATCATTCCATCTGATGTATAACTTTGGTAAGTAGTGTAAAAGGAATGCAGCATGTTTCCAAGGCCTTTTAATGGTTCTGATTATATTTACAATAAGATCAGATCACCATAAATGGAAGGATGTGAATGAGAACAGAACCAACAAGCAGCACAGGGATGAAACAAAGCAAAGTGAAAAGGATAAAGCAATATCATGCTTTTGATATCTGAAGATAAATAGCTTGTCGTTGCACGATTATATAAGTGACAGAAAGAAGCCAGAGCTTTTCAGACTTCTCAATTTCTGCGCTTTATTATCCTGCCATTTTAATACCATCTGCAATTTCTTGATAAACATTTTGTTTCAATTACCAGCATGTCAAGCTGTTCCTAAGCAAGCAAACAATCATGTTGTCTTTCATTCTCTAATTACCTTCACTTGAAAACACTTATATTGATATAAGCAAAGAAAACGTAATAACAAAAATGTTTTTCCTTTTTCATCTCAACTCACTGGGTGACAGGTATATTTTTCTTGTGAAGCAATAATGAATAGAATTTAGCCTCTTTAGAATTCCTTAATTTTATCATCAAGTGAGATGAATGTAGCCATCTGAAGATTTATGAACTCCAGTGCATGTTTAGACTGAAACAACAAGCAAAGCAACTTTCCTCACAGGTTTAAATGATAGATTTGGCACAGAGCGTCCTAATGCTTCCAATGATGAAATCAAGACAGTCTGGTTGTATACAAGAAGAGGAAGATACAAGAAGAGGAAGAAAACAAACTGTCAAATGTGTTCATCTGTTTAGATAACGCTGAGAAAAACAAGGGTACATCCTAAAATCCAGAACATTACAGTACACAAGTTGGGATATAAGGGAACGAAAAGCCTTATTGATGCATTTGAAATCCACCTTAAAATGACCCATGTTCCTATATAGCCCTCTTAAACATAAAACGAGGAGGACTGAATGTGGAGTGGTAGTGAACAGCGGCGGGGGTAGATGTGAAACCAACTTAGACAAAGAGCCCATTTTTCCAGGGTCCAGACGACCCCCTCTTTTGCCATTCAACATACAAAATAAATAAATAGCGATGGAGAAAGAAACCATATACGCCCCTGAAAGACTCTAGGCTCGAATGAGTGACAGACAATTGAAAAGACAAATTGTTACATTGTCTTTGGCCATGTATTGCAGCAGGGTTGCTGCAAAAAGGCAATTATGGGCTGATGTGAACTGTGAGGTCAAAGGTCAAACTCTGTGTCTGACCCCAAATTTGAAGGGGGTCCTCAAACCAAGGCAGCATGTAACTGACCTCTTGTTTGTCTCTTCTTGGCTTCTCTCTTTCCTTCTTTTTGTATGGATTCTCCTTCGGTGCCCCGAATTTCCTCAAAAAGCAGACTGGCTTTCTCTTGCTATGTTGAGAAGTGCTGACGAAGCATTTGTCCTGTAGTCGCTCACCCATGTTTGATTTAATTGCTTTTCCAGTGCCTTGAAATGCTCTCCCTGGACAAAGCTCTCAGGGGCGAGAGAAATACATGAAATCGCTGCCAAACATTTTATATCCTAACGGTTTTAGGTTCCCTTGTAGCCTATAGATTTAGAGAGCATGATTAAGTGTAATCATTGGATCGCTCTTGACCAGACAAGTCCGATTAGAACTGCACTTAATAGCATCAAGTTGCCCATGGGCTGCCAAAACTCACATTATTTTGACAGTCAGTTGAGACGACGGGATGACCTACTGCGCACCGGTGGAGGCAGCACTCCCATGAAGCTTGTGGGCTGGAAAACCCTCCCTTTTCCTGTCACATCCAGCCTGTCTCCTTAAGCAAGAATCTGGACGCTGTTTTCTCTGGGAACTTTGCCATCATGCAGGTGACCTCCCTCTTCCTGGCCTCTCCTTCACTCTTAGCAGCACCTGGACCTATCATTAATCATACGTCCACACTGGTAACCATACATGTAAGTCAAAAAACAGAACGAATCGCTATATTGCTAGCTTTTGTTTTGCGCATTAGGCATTGAATCCCATACACAGCCAACAACTTTATGTTTAAAGAATGTTTATGTTAAAGTTTTCCTGAACATTTGTGTAACATGTAAAATGTTTGTAAAGATAAAAAACAATATTTATTCAGTCGCTTTTGGAAATAAAATTTTTACAACTATATATACATTCTCAAAACAAACATGTCAGCTGGATAGCCTTGTTAAATCAGAAAAAAATAAATTTATTAAACACAACGGCTTTTAGGGCATCATCTTAAACCAACAAACTATTTAGAATTTGATTATTTCAACATGTATTCTCTTTATTCAGTCCTATGCAAAGCATACTGGCAAACGGAATATCCACTGCCCAAGTCATTTTCATGCACTTACTACGGCTTATTTATTATTATTATTAAATATCAATTAATGCATTACCACTTTAATTACACACAACATTAATCATGTCAGCAGAAGTCATAAAAATGTTTGCAACTTCTCATTTAAATGTTTAATTAAAGTAATACATTTGAATTCTGAATTTATAACCATGCGTTTATTCAAGTTTGGTAATAGGTCCCCTGAATTCATATTGAGAGTGTTTTACTCTGAAAATAATTAAAATGCAATTTTTAATTATAATTTAATGAGTAATTTAACTGTCTTTAACCTGTTAAAGTGCTGTTTGTTCATTAAGAATTATTTAAAACAAAAAATGAACTTTACAATATGAAATGTTATCATGCTAAATTTATCAAGCCTGATAATGCTTGCTGAAAGAATCTGAGAATGTTTCTTGTTGGGATATATATATATATATATATAATGTAATGTACAAAAAACTATTGCCCGTATTGCACATACGCAAAGCCATGTTGCAGTAAACAGGGGAAAGACTTGTGGGTAAATTGTGGAGGTTCTGGAAGGACAGATTATTCAGTGGTTGGAATAACTAAATGCAACACACCATGCCTTCCTCGTTAAAATGCAATGAGTTCCTGATGAGACCACATTAAGGCTGCTTTGTGAAAAAAAGTAATGCATAGAGCTGGACAGACTCCCATTTTGCTTACAAATGGTCACCAGTGAGGTATTGCTCTCAGTGCCAATGACTTAACTCTTTGTTGTAAAGATCACAGTGCCAGTTACATTCTGTCTGGTTCATTGGACACTGACGCATAAATAGCCTTATCTGCAATAATCAGCAGCCACTAAATTTGAGGGCCTTTAAGGGTTATAATTTCTTTAATTAAAGGCACTACTTTCACAGCAAATCTCAGATGATTAGAAAATAAATCTACTAAGTGCTTGTAGTTAGCAGGGGAAGATTTGTAGTAATTTACTTACTTGCTAATAGTCACAGCCGAACAGTGATTCAAAATTAAATACGTTGAAATGACAGCTGATATGTCTGGCACTCATTTAAACTAGAATTGCTGTGAAATGTTGTTTATGTGATGGTTTATATGTGCTGATGTTAAACAGGGTGTCCCAAGAGTCCTGTTTAGCCCACACCGAGTAGTGTGCAAAAGAAAGATGAGAGCCCTGAGGCTGCAGAGCTGGACAAATGTCTCTGCCCATGCATGAAGTCACAGAGCCACCGCAACACATGTTTCTATGTCTGGTGAATGTCATGCATCAGCTGACCTAATTCCTTTTACTTCGGTCCTTCTTTGTGCTGGAGGTCTCAGAGCCGTGGGTGAAAAAACTATTGTGGTTTTGATCTGTAAGCCTTATAATTATACTGTTTAATTTATAGATTATAATGATTATTTACATGTTTTTTTTACAGCAGACAGCACCGTATGTACATGCAATGGATCAAAACAGATTTTTGAAGGAAATTAAAAAAGACAAACTAATTGTGGGAGTCTCTATTTTTTTTATAGATATAACTACATATACTCTTTTGAAAGTTTGTCCCATTAAAATCAAATTAAACAAAAAAATCCCTCAGGAATATTGAAGCACTTATATGGAAGAAGGAAATAAAACAACAAACCAGCTGAATATGATTTACAGATGAAAATATGTTTCGGTGGTAAAATACAGAGGAGGAAAAAGTGTGTTCTTTGGTGGCATGAGGTTCCTGTAATTATAAACAGATGGATGTCAAAATGGCTTTGAGCTCCAGCATTCCCTCCCAGTCACAAACTCATTCCCCATATTTATTAAGATGTTCTGACATGGATTTGGTAAAAACTCAGTTTGTGGTGCTCCTCTTTGGAACGTAAAAACGAGTATGAGTGCCTCGTTTGATTGGGATGTGTAGGCTAATAACTCAAAACTCAAATAAGTTTTTATTTAAGATAAGCCTAGCTATACTGACTGGTTGGTTGAATATTATTATTTGCATTTAACATTGTGTAATCCCCATTGTCTGTGACCCTCTTTTAACAATATACAACCCATTTACTGAAAACCGCTGTTTTACAAATAAATATTCAAAATCATAATAAATGGATGGTAAGGCTTGCAAGTGGCTTAGAAGATAAAATGCAGTCATTGTTATGCTCCATTTGGCTTGTATTTGTGAAATGTGGTTTAATGCATGCTGTCAGACATAAAATTTAGAAAACGCCAACATCTAATCTGAGTTGAATTAATCAAACTCAAGCTGGTAATCATGCCTGTGAGCTTAGATGATGATATCATTGCTGTGTAAGAAAAAAAAAAAAAAGCGGGGTTGGTAGACTATAGACCAGAGCGGTTATCAGTTGCGATGTTACTACCGTCACAGGACAGGCTCCTTAATGGACTTTCAGAGGTAAAGGGATTTTCTCTGCTTTTCTTGGCTTTGAGCTGTGAAAGAAAAGTAACAGCATGTTTGTTTTACTGCTCCTCACTTTTTCCTCTTTTCTCCTCAGTGCAAATCAATCTGTCATTCTCGCCGGCGGCTGGAGAGAACACTGTGAATGTCTGAGAGTCCATCTTTTACTTTTTGGCAAACTTTCTGAAGGCCTGCGGTGCAGTGTGGTGGATATATTGTCTCTTTATCCCGAAAAGCCCTGGAGATGTTATGGTGGGCTACAGAAAAAGGATTCAATTGCTATGCCCAATTAAAAACGAATATTTTAAATGCTGTCTCCTGCTTAGATCAACTTAAAATACATCACCCCAATCAGCTTGAGGGTTCGGAGACCTCTTCATGAGATTCATACGGCTTCACATTCAAAGGGTTTTTGAGCGCTAACGTTCAACTGTCATAATTTCCTTTTAACTATGCATTTACTTTTTCCTACTCCCACATAGCTCCCACATAAACTAGTTGTTTGTTTGTAAATATAATGGTTGCTATGATCCACCTTGGCAATCAGTGTGACATAGAAAGAGTTGGCTATAATTAATTTGTAATTTGGGCCTAGCTAAAACCATAAAATTAAAGATTTACAGAGCAGCCAACCCCCAAAAGGCACAAGGATGATACCCTGCTTCAACTCATTTGACAAGCCTTAACAAAGACACAAATTAAGCAACCGATTCAAGTCCAGCTGAGTCTTGAGAGACATGCAATAAACCTGAATCCGTTTCTCTACGGTAAAGCTGGCAGGCTTTCTCCCTACTGAGTGATTATGGAGTGTGAACATGTTTTATAACTTGACATGTGACATAAAAAATTAATCTCTCAGCCTAAATCAACAGGAGTGTAAGAACAGCTATTTCCTTTTCTCACTCTCGGTTTCCTCATCCCGACATGAAAGTTTAAGCTATCTGTAAATGTTAGTCATTGGCTTTGCAACACATGCAGACAAGCACTCACAGGTTGGTGTAAAATGTGGAAATGCGGTATACAATCTTGTGAATTCCCCAGGAGGTGTCAGGACAACATTATTTTAAAACAGGTCTTAGTCTTCAATTATATTCAAGTGGGATAAGCTGTGAGTAAATGAAATGGCATGAGTATTTTCACTTTATCAGAACACATGAGCTACTCTAGAATTCATGCGACACAGGTTTAATTAATCTTGATGCGATTTGTTGAGTAACTTAATTATGTATTCTTATTTTTCACACATGGGTGTGGAACTCTACAAACGAAAGACAAAGACCTCCCATTATGCATCATCACATTCCTGCATTTAGCCATCTATTCTCCTTTAAATTAGGACAGTTGCTGCGTTTAGGTGCTGCGGTTAGTATAAGATTAGACCTTTCGTGTACCCGCATGCGCATTTTGCTGATAATGATCTCTATTGTGACTGAGGAAACCACTTTGCATAAGGTCCAATGGGCACTCAATACAACTACCAGAGTTTTGCTTTGTTAGTTTAAATGTTATGTTAAGAGGCCTACTGTTGGGTCACTTTTCCACTCACAGCCATTCAATTAGCATTCATGCAGGCATCTCTCAGTGTGATATTAGCTTGATCAAGCCTTTTTCCCTCTATACCAGAGGCTATACAAACAGAAGAGGCATTCATTTATTCAGCTTAAGAGACTCCCTAAACTCCCAGGCCAGCTAACCCGCCGGCCAAGAATTTTTCTGGAAAGGTGCTGGCTGAAAAATGCTTCAGTCGGAAAGCTGTTGAGGGCTTCACGTTGTTTCTTCCGATAAGCCAGCCCTCCCTTTTCCTGACACTTCTGCTGTTTTAGCCCCATATCTTTCAGATATGTTCACCCTCATGTAGCCAATGTCATGTTGTTTAGTTTAGTACAGATGAAGTGCAATCTCAGCTGAAATATGTTTAACAAAATTCATAGAAACATATAGTATTTCATGCAGTAAGAGATTATGCATAAGTAGTACTTGCGAAGAAATGAAGCCAGTGGTGTGTCTCTCAATCATTTCGGCAAGCTATGTGTGCTATCTGTCATCTTTATTTATCCTTTTGTAATGAAGCAATACTGAAATAAATAAACAAATACGGAGTCAGCATATTTAGTCAAATATATTAGTTTGTCAAACGGAAATCAAAAGTGTCACCATTTCAACTTATTCTGGTTGCAGTAATTGTTACCTTTAATGATATTGAATGCTGGTGTCAAAATGGTCACGGTTGTAAAAATCCATTTTATTCAGAGAACCAAATTAAAATGTTGCATTTACTTTATTAAATTATTAAAGATTTTCCATCACACATAAAACAACCTTAAGGACAGTTTTTTAATAATTAGACAAAGAAAAAATATTAACTATCAGTCGGTATAGAGGCCTTGGAAATTAATTTAACAAATTATACTTCGTAGGGTTAAAATGGTGCTGTGTAAAGTAAATTAAGTTAAATAGCTATGTTAATTGCAGTTTGAAAAAAAGAAAAGAAAAAAAAAAAGCAATTACCAGGACTATCACCCTCTCTGTATTAATTTAACAGTCTTTTAAAAATAAACTAAGGAAGGAAAAATAACATCTGACTGAATGCGTTTTAATGTTCACACCATTTTATCTATCCTGACAGTTTCCTAATTTTTACAGAGAGATAAGAAAATATAGACTAAAATATTCTGCATGTGTTCTAACATTTTTCTACACTTGGTTTATGTTAAAACGGCACTGGGCACATTATAATGACCGTCTTGCTTTAAAAATGTCCTAACAACGGGAGTTTTTTGGTAATGAGCCCTGAGCTATCATCAGACTTATCTCACCAATGTGATTAGCAAAACAACTGCACAGAGGAGAGCTAACATGCGTCGGGCGATTTCACACCTCAAATTTTAACTTAATTTGGCTCGTTGAAATATAAATGAGACCACGAATACAAGACAAATAAAGTCTTATGAAATTGTATTAAACGCACGCTCTGTCAAAAGAAATTAGCCTACCTACATGACGGTTTAATCAGTATTACGTGGGTTATTCCGCGCATACTGAGGAGACAGCATTGCATGGAATTAAACATGCACATACTTCCGTGATAACGCGTGCACGTTTTACTCAGGTAATGGCTCTTGTCGGCTTTTCAGAATATGGTAAATGCAATTATCACGAGCCTTCAGCGAGTAACTCCTCATGCATTTCAATGCTTCGAATAATGTTATCGAAATGAAGTTATTAAGGATCTGTTTCCACAGTAGGCGAGTGAGAGAAACGCATGCGGGCGGGGATATTGGCTCATTCATTGGGCCATTGAATACTTTGATTGACACATGAGAAGCAAAAGGTGCAGAAAGTTTCCTATTGGTCGCCGAGGCGGTCTCGGTCTCCCCAGGTCTCGAGGGCAGCGCATTTCAAGCAGCTCAGCCGTGTGAGTCAGCAACAGCTACGGGGCTTCAGAGGTGGAGTTTCCACAACTTCAATACTTTGACTGCAGAGTCTTATAAAATTCAGAGGTATTCGGCTCTCCCTGCTCATTTTATAGACACAGAGGACTTCATTTCACTCAAGGCTCAGGGGGCTGCATTGACTGGGGATCCTGATCAGGAGTTCACAATGAAGTCTCTTGCATCTTTGTTGCTTTGGAGGATCATCATCTTGATCATCCCAATGGTCTCATTGGGTCAGACATCCTCTGTGTATGATGTGTTTGATATGTGGAACCCTCCCGGCGGTCCCTACGACAAGCCTCCTCAGTGTGTGGACATCCCAGATGACCTGAAGCTCTGTCATGGAGTGGGCTACAACCAGATGCTGCTGCCCAACTTGCTGGAGCACGAGATTATGGCTGAGGTCAAGCAGCAGGCTGGGAGCTGGGTGCCCCTGGTGCACAAGAACTGCCACCCGGGCACTCGGGTGTTTCTGTGCTCCCTTTTTGCACCCGTGTGCCTAGAGAGGCCCATCTACCCATGCCGCTGGCTCTGCGAAAATGTGCGTGATGGCTGCACGCCCATTATGGAAGCGTATGGGTTCCCCTGGCCTGAGATGCTCAATTGCGAGAAGTTTCCGCAAAATGATGATGTGTGCATCAGTGCGCCCAATGCCACAGAAGCCTCCATGCCCGCTGGTAAGTCCATTTAAATCAGGTGTGAATCACTAAAAAAAATGTGTAGCTAATAAAAACCCTGTCAGATAAATATACCAAGATGCATATTTTAACATGCAAAGAGAATTTGGTGAGAAAAAAGTTTTTTTTTTGCAAATACTGATTTATTCATTTTTTATCCTGATAAATATGCAAGGTTATACTGACAGTTTCAATGTATACTGTATACATTTAGTATAATTTTACCTACTTTACAACCTTTCACCTTTTGCTGTGTGTGAGAATTAACACCTGAACTTTTTAACGGCAGTTGCAATGTTATTTCAGGGACTGGTGTCCATTTGGGGGTTTTCATCTAGACTTATCACACCTTTTGTTGCCCCTCAACCCCTCAAATACCTCATGTTTGTGTCTGATTTGACAAATTATGCAGTTTTGGGAACATTTAGGTAATGTGTTTCTTACAATAACATCTGTAGAGGACGCAGGGGATGTGGGTTTTCGGTAAAGCATGATAGATGAATATCTGAGTTTTTGCTCGTTTACCAGCTGGTAGCAATTGATTGCAGGGTGTTAGTTGAGTTCCAGGACAACACTGGGATGTGCTCCAACAACAGACCATTACATATCTATTTCTTTGGTGTTATTTCACAACTGCGGCACCTAATTTGGAGGATAGATCCTTTTCTTTAGTGTAGTTTCTGACTTTGTAGGCAGGCAGCAAAAGTGACTTAAATGAGTTACTGTATTCATGAGTAACCCTATTATTTCTGCAAATGTAATGCTATTTCAATACGACACCAGCAAAAACACTTTGTCAGGCTTCCCCGCTGTGCCTGTTAACACTTTTTTTGCATAAGGTAATGCAGGAGGATAGTACTTTAGTTCAGACAAAGACAGAGATTTGAACAGCTGCTTTTATTTACTGGTGGTACCAAAGCAGAAAATTAAAATTTTTTGTGGTTAGAAAATAAATACATTTCCATACTTTTAAAGACTCCTGTTAAAAACTTCCCCTGTAATTTAAAGCAAATTAAGTATGTTAGTAGGTAGGTTGTAGTAGGCTATATCACAGGTAAGTCAGGGCATCTGGCACCAGTCAGACTTTCCCTTTGGAAACACTCAAGCTCTATAGTTGTATGTCCCAGACAAGGGAAAGTACAACTAGCTTATGTAGATGGCTCATAAATTACTAGGGAATTTCCATTTCAAAAGTTACAACATGGTGCTTTAGAATGAACAGACTGTGCCAGAACGATGTACCACACTGAGAGAAGATACTTTTGTGACTTCAGCCATCTGCCCTAGCCTGCTGTTAGTGACGCACAGTCCTGAGTGAGAGATCTCTAGCATGGTGGCTTGAAAGTCGGAATACCAGAGAAGTCAAATTAACAAGCACCCCACAGAGATCCCGTCAGCTGTTATCACATGCTGTCAAATGAACCCAAAGCCACAGATACATTAGACCCTCCCTCACATTTCGACCCACTGAATGCTTCAAGCAGTGCCGGGTTAAAGAGAAAAAAGGATTTCCTCTCTTCCTACTCTCTACAAGGGGTTAAGCCCTAACCATTTGTCCGCTGTTTTCTTGTGATTGCGTGGTAATAATGCCTGTGGAGAAAGTAACACTTGACAAGAGCCACTGAAATTTAAACTCCGTTTTATCTTCCGCAGGGTAGTTGTAGTATACTGCTGATATCACCATACAAAAATGCAGCGTTGCTTTAAAATACTAGTTTTTGCACAATTTTGATCCACTGGCAGCTTGCAAGTGGGTGATAATTTGCATTACGCAGAAAACTTGGGGCATAAAAATGTTTACCTTTTGAAATTCCTTGCCAACAGCTGTCTTTACAAGCTCTTTTCACCTGAGTGCAATTTCCACAATAATCTGTTAAATAGATGTAAATGAAAAAACAACTAGTCACCAAAAATTAAATCAAAGTCTTGTCAAACAGCATAAATAAAGACAGACGGGAGCTTTAGAAAAGTAGATTGTAATGATAATTAGCTTGAACTTAAATTTAAAATCTTATTAAGAGACTTTACATTCAAGGGTTAATTTCTCTGTTTCCATGACTATAGGGAGGCATCTGTGGAACAATAGTCCTAATTACAGTCAGCCCCAGTTATGGACCCTTTTCACAAGACTGTGATGACGCGTTTAACGGTCATCAGCATCGTAAATCCTTAAAAGTTTTTCTTATTTGTATTTTTAAAAAATTGTATGCACATTTATAAAACCATTCTTTGTATTATATTAGCTTTGCATCAAATTACAAAAAGATAGTTAATGCGAGGGTGTATCTAATGCAGCGTCTATGAGAGGGATGGTAAATCTGACATCGTTCTCTCTTTTGACTGCTGTTATAAGTCTCTCTATTTTTTTTTTTAATTGCAAGTCATGAAAACACTATCGTGGAGTTTTTCTTTTGCTATTTGAGCAGATGGGAATGCAAAAAAATATTTGTGGTACCATCCCGTTCACTACTTTTTAAGTTAACCCAACTATGACAACTTTGGCTGCAGAGAAACCCGGAAACATGAAAAGGGCCCATTGGGGTGTTGTCCCGTGCCTCTTTTTTCCAACCTGCATAACTTGTAATAATGGTTTATATACATATGTACATTTTAGAGATATATTCTTCACTTCAAATTATCATGTGGCAGGCAAAGAAAGAAACAAGCAAACATTTTTATGTCTATGTAAAAAAGCTTAATTCTAATATTTTAGTGCTTTGAGAAAAGCGGAGCCAAACAAAAGAAGTATACTAACAATTCAAAGCACAGAATGTATTATAGGCCCTTTCAAAAATAGAAGAAAGCCAGAAGAAAATCCCGTAGTGTGTCTGACTGGGAAATTATTTGAATTCTCTTCTGTTTAAAAGAAAACTGCACTGTGATTGGTTCCCCGCTGTTAAAAGCCAGTTGCAAACCTTCCAAAGAGTTGCACACAAAAAACTATTTGGGTCAAAACACCAAAGTAGACAAAAACATTTGGTCACAATTACCCTGGATTTTGATATCGATGGTGAATTTCTCTGACAGCATTTCCTCTGTTTTAGGATTCCCTCCAGTTTGTCCTCCTTGTGACAACGAAATGAAAACGGATGTGATTTTGGAGCACATGTGCGCCAGTGAATTTGGTAAGAACATCAGTACATACATCACACATGCCTAAGTACTGAAAAAACACACAATCATTCTATCTGATCTTCCCCTCTTATCTTCTGCATTCTGGAAATGGAGTGTAGGCATGCATGAGATCCAAGACTGATATATATTAGTTTGAAAGAACAGCCAAAACCACACAGTTTTGAACCAAAAGTATTCACCTATTCCTTCAGCTTCCCCAGCAGCCTCATGCAGATGCCTGTAGTTTAATGTTTTCTAAACTTAAATGTAGTTCTCATGGTTAGAATAATGAGGTAAAACTTTATTCTTCCAGGAGTGGAAACCATAGCAATTCATTTTTTATAATGACTTGCTTAGCGGTATATTAAATCTTTCAGTTTCGTTTAGTTTTAACCACCTTTCACCAGTGTTAAGTCATCATAACTTTTCTTAGCCATAAATGTTGAGCGCCAGAATGATATTTTGTTTCACGGCCATTAACACTGCTTTTGGGACAGATTCAAGTACTTTTAGAATCACTGGATCACGATTTTGTTATTTTGCACATATTTGACTGTCTTGACTGCCAAATCCACTTTTAATAGAACAATGCAATGGTTTTAAACACTTAAAACAGCAGCAGCAGAATGTTTTAACTCTTGTAAATCTATGTCATGCTTTGGATTACCCTTTGAGAGGCCACAACTGTTTTACTAATGAATTGAGGTAATTCACAGAGGCCCTAAAGTCTTTATTTGGCTGTTACTAACAGCTCTAAATTGGGATGTTTTCTCTCCTGTCTGGATGCGACAACAGCCCAGGGGTTGACCTCTGGGCATTGACTGACAAAGTCTGAGTTTACTCTGAGTCACTGGAGAAAACTGGAGTACCCATTATACCCTGATATATTTGTTGTCATTTCCAACAGATTTGTCCACATTATATTTTATTCACTGTTTTTTTTTTTTGACAGTAAAGAAATTCATCACATCATAAAATAATTCAAACAAAAGCTGTTCTTTTAAATGAAATTTAAAGAAATTACATTTTAGAATGTATTAAAATAGAAAATGAATACATTAATAATTATTAATAATGTATGATCATATACTGTAAATGCTTTCTTAGTGAACATAAGAGACTTATCTTACCAACTCCAAACTTTTGGGACAATGGTACATTGGTGGTGTTTTTTCCTAATCTCACGAAAGTTGGGTTTTATTTCTTCTTATTGGATTTTCAGTGACTGCACATTTATATTTGAAGATGGTTAACAACAATGACTGTTAAATGAGCCTTTAACTGCAGCCATTAAGGCCAGTCACAGCAGGAGTTACCTCAACAAAAGGAAAGCAGTGTGAGAGTGACTTCCTGCTTTCCTCTGAAGAGAAAAACAAAAGCTGGTTTTGGTTAGCCTCTGACAAAACCATAAAGTTTCATTCAGTGTTTGAAATGGGTAAGCTATCTCTGGAAAGCTGCCGTCTCTCTCTGGTCAGCTTTATGTAAACCGACCCCACTGACACTCTCTGTGTGACTTCAGTACTACATTACTTCTCCAGGATATCGTTAGAGACAGACAGCGAAGGAAGACAGGGTTCACGCTGTGAAGCATTGCTTTAAGTAATTAAGTCAATGCATGGATTAGTCTCTCCGTCAAGTTTAGATACATGTCATCTTGTTAGACATTTCGGACTGCCCTGTACACTCAGAAAATCGTATGAAAGTTTAGTTTCCAGATGTTTGAATTCCGGATATTTGAAGAATACTTCCAAACAGCACCACATTAACACACTTTAGCTGGCTGTCTGTCCTGTGGTCGGTGATGCATGCTCAGCTTTCCTGTAGTAAAACTGTAGTAAAAGCACCATTTCAACTGGAGCTCACCCCGAACCACAGGTGCCATGTTTGTGAATTGTTTCAGCTCAAACTCTCCCTACTGAGTTTATGGCATCGTTACATCAGGCTGCGGACATGTCTCCAAAATGACAGAGGAAGCCAGGTCAAAGATCAGGGACAAAGGTTAAAAGGTTTTTTAAAGCGTAGTTTATCACATATGAAATGTAAACACTTTCACTGCTTTTTTATCAAAATGATTCATTTGAGTTTGGAAAGAACACTGATTGTGACCACAGGATTTCTGAGATATGCTCTCTTTGTTTATATCTTATTTATCAAATATTTACTAGAGCTTTCAAGCGTGAAGTACTTATTTGGACCATCTGAGATTGAAACATTATCTGCCCCGGGTTTGTGTTCAGAATCTGATCCACTGCCTGTGCTTGGAAAAGGTGGCTGCTTGGTGTTTTCGTAGCATGTACTGTAGGATGAATGCAGCAATTATGTGTGATCCTGGCGTGCAGTGTTTGCTTACCATCCTCACGTGGTTCAGTAAACTGGTTTTACTGATGCAGATCTATCTGTGAAGAATTTGCGGAGTGGTATGCTAGTCGTCGCCCCCTCACTTGTCTTATCACTTTGAGGGAGATTGGAAAGGCATCTGAAACGGCTTGATTTATATGGTGCTTTATTGTGGCTTGCCCTTTTCGAGACACTGGATTACAGAGAACAAGAGAGAGTAACCCTGTTATAGCTTTGCCATTGTTATTGTTGGGAAAGTGTGGTGTTACACGTATTAGCTGTAAAGCCACATCTAAAGGTTTTCAACTGTACCCATGTCCCTGCATTTGTAAGGATTACATTCACAAACACAAGGTGCAAAAGGAGTTCACGGTGGAGTTAAAGTGGGATTTGGACTAAGATAAAGTGGTTGTGGGAGGTAGGCAAGTCTCTTTCTGGCTTGACTTGATAATTCTTTAACCTTCAGACCATTTTTTATTTTTTTCATCAAACACTAAGCTCCTTTATAGACTTCAGATCAAGCTGTAATCCCTTCCATGTGCACTAATAATACTGGGAAGATTGGCTTATTTCTGCTAGAGTCATTAGAAGTGAGGAGGTGTGAGATATGAGGTTATGGGTTGTGGACTAAAACACATTTCATCATGTAGCTCTTTGAATTACAGTGTAACAGTGTGAAGAGCTGCTCTCATGACTTAAACGGGGTCCCCACCAGGGACTTTAACTTTCCTTGGCAATGATCAAAAATTATATTTTTCATGTTCCAGGTTGCCGAGAATATATATATATATAATGTGTGTCAAGGTTTAAGAGGATATGAGGAGGATTTAGTTTCATTGTGGTCTGCTCAATGACAGCCAATGGAGACTGATCAGGTTGTTGAAACATAATAAGCATTAAATCTCTATACCGATGTCTGCTCATTTCCAAGGGTCTTCAGGATCGGCCTGCTAATTGGACCAAATTCTTTTGTAGGTGGCAGACTGCCTGAAGTTCACTGGTGGGTCACGGATGTTAGACCATTGATGTTGATAAGATATTACGCTCTGCATGTTTCTGCGGCGTTAACCCAGAAGGGGAAAAAAAATTCACCTGCGAGATGGTTTGAGGGAGGAACAGCCATTGAAGTTTTACTCTGGCAGGACCACCGTGGAGCTGACTCGTGCATAGGAAGGTTAAGGAAATGAAAAGATTAACAGGTTAAAGAGAGTTTACTGACAGATCAGACAGATTAAGACAAATCTAAGAATGTGGAGTAAGATTAAACCAGGAGTTAAATGGTCATGACAGAATTTCCCCATGTTTTCCCCAAAGTCAAGAGTCTGATAAGGTACATCATTTTATGAAGTTTTTACAACCAATTTTTGTTACATTTATGAAAACACCATATGGGTTATTAGATATTTTTTATTTAACTGTGCAGGTTGATATTACACATAACTTTTTTTATTTATCAGTATTAATTGCTTTTAAATATTTAATTCTTCATGCTCATTTTCCTTTACATACATTCAGATTACCTTTGCTGTCCAATAATGGTCGTTTAAAATTAATCTTTAAATTTAAGATGAATTATTTATATTTAACCGATTTCAAAATGTTTTCATGTTGCACATTAAGTTGTGATGCCTAAATCCATTTCTAGCATATAAAATTATTTATTTTTGTTTTTATTGTTAATTTATTTATATTTCAGCTTGCCAACCAGAATTTAAATTTTGAGTGCATCCCTTGTTACTTTTAGCACTTTTTCCAGTGGAGTTGCAGTTAAATGGGGACCATTTCACCTACGGCCAATATATCCATCTAGAAAAATTCTGACCTTTGACTAATTGCCCTAAGCTTATAAGAGAGGTATTCAAAGGAACAAAACCTGGTATCCAGTTACGTCTAGTGGGGCAGAGGGCAGTGAAGCTGCAATTTGGGACATTCTTGCCCCCTGGGAAAAGAATAAGGCAATGAGAGCGGTTTTGGTTTGCAAGGATATCGATGCTTTTTCTTGAACTTGACGGAGTTCATGACAGAGAGACCAGTATCATGATGGCTTTGCCCTGAGACCATTGGCAGAGAAGACAGGCCTGATATTGATTACACCTTCTCCTCATTTTTTTTCTCCATTCCTTCATCTTTTTTTGCCCCCTGCATTACTTAGCAGTCTAATCTCTCTTTTATGGTCCTGGACGTTTGGGATCCGTCAGCGATACCCCTTGCAACCCAAACCCTTCCTGGCCTCTCTGAACCTAGCACATGGCCTGAGGGATTAGATGACTTTGTGTAGATGAGAGAGAGCGCTGCACAGTTCAGGGATACGATGCAAGATTGAACGAAGCTTTGCAATATCATAGACCACAACAGAGGCAGTAGGTGGGCGCAGTGTTTAAAAACATTGTGGGGGCTTTTCCAGGCAACTCAAAATCGACATTGTCATTATGGAAATAAACACATGTCCTAATTTGAAGAAATACCAAAAACTAATATTTACTGGCACAATGATGTAATCTTCTGTCTCCTCTCCACCCACTGGAGAAGATTCAAAAAGCTCTGATCACAGTTCTCGCTGTTTTCTTTACAGCTTTACTTAAAGGTTGAGCTATTCTCAACCTTATCTGTCTCTGTTTTCTTTAGCCATAAAGACCAAGATCAAGGAGGTCAAACGGGAGAACATGGATCGCAGGGTGATCCTGCACAAGAGGAAAAAACCTGTAAAGCTGGGCCCTTTGAAGAAGAAGGACCTGAAGAAACTCACTCTGTACCTGAAGAACGGAGCCGACTGCCCCTGCGCGCAGCTAGAAAATCTCGGAAACACATATCTTATCATGGGACGCAAGGTGGACAAACAATACCTTCTCACCGGCATTCACAAGTGGGACAAATCCAGCAAGGAGTTCAAAAAGACCATGAAAAAACTCAAAAGCCATAAGTGCCCTGCCTATGAGAATGTCTTCAAATAAACATTCTCAGAGCTCCCACTTACTTTATGAACTTGCACATCCAGGCATCCCAAAATATTGTTTTATTTTCCATTGTCCATGTACTATATATATATATATATTTCCCATGTATTTTATAGATCAAACACTTGAGGTGTTTTGTCTTGGATCTGTGCTGTTTAAGTCTGATATAATGAAAGATATAATGAAAGATACAGTAGAAAATCTCTCCACCACAACCAACTGATCACTTTTGTATATATCCAAACTGTTGATAATATGTTGTAAAATTATCAGAATTCACCTGCAATTGATTGTTGACTTTTCTTTTAAATTTTTCTAAGAAAAATATTACAACAGATTTCCAATGCATAGTTCTCTGCCAAACATCTTCACAATTTTATTGATACAATTTTGTACACACTGTGAAAGTACACACCATATAAGCCATTAGGCATACTGAGTATATTTTGCTAGATTTACTCCAAGTTTAATAGACAGCATAATTTTGCAATATGCATTGGTCGTCGGCCTTTCTGTAGCCTGTACCATTCAGTCATCAAACATGTCGGCAGTTCTCTGTTAACTCTGTTAGCTTATTTACTGGCATGATATATATGCACACATTTATTGCACTGCTAAAGCCATGTTTATGACAAATTGAACTGCCCAGTCCTGTATAACTGAGTTGATTATAGACATGTTTGATCATAGAGTATTGTATACATAGGCCTATACTTTATCTGCTGTAGAACAAACTGTTTTCTGACTAGTAAAATTATTATAAAAGACAGTACTCAATAACATATAACATCAACAATACTGATTATAATGTTCATTGCTACAAGACATTTTTCCATGTAATCTAAAAACTCGCTACTGTTATTAGTGCATAATGCTGTTAGCGTTTTAGGTGAAAGGAAGTTTTGAAAAACTCTTGACATTTTAGTCCACAGCTTTGTCTAAAATGCATAGTGCGAACTGCGTAAAGTGTTGCTTCCTTATAATCTTCTTGTGGCGTAGCACTATTAGTTTTGAATGTTTCTCAATTCCCATTTTTATGTTGGCAATCATTTTGTACATAAAATTCTAGCATAAATATAAAATAAAGACTATAAAAATGTTAATGTCTTTTGCACACCAGTCTTTATTAAACTAGTAATTCAAAGTTTTAGACAGAAAACATTTTGGTAATATGTGTTGTGGTCACTTACAGTCATTGTCCCATGCAGAGAATTTATGTGGTCAATATGTACAAAACATCCTGACCACTATAGTCACCATTACAAAACACTAGAATTCAGTTTGCACAATCAGATTATCTTTCGTTTATTTTGCTTCGTTGATTTTAGATGATCTCTGAATTTTGTGCTGTGATGTATGAGGGACTTTTCATAATGAGAGCAATGCCATGACAGGTAGCAGCTGGAAAGTTCAGGCCAAACACACAGACTGGAGCATAATTACAGAGAAAAGAGTACACGTACTGTGGCCAAGATAAATTATTCACAAAGTGAAATTACTTCAACATATGTTTATATATAAATATATAATAAAATGCAGTATTCATTCTTACTGCATGTTTTTCGAGCATGTTAATCCTGTATGGAATGTTGCAACAGTCTTATATCAACAATGAGCACAAGTTCAATAAACGCCAATTTCACTGCCATGTTTCAGATGATTTATGGGCCATGCTCTATGTAAAAAAAACAAGCTAGCTCTGGAAACGATTGCATGGATGAGTACAATAGACTGTCACATTTAATCAAACTGTCTGCATCCTCAGACATGACTTCCAAATACAGCTAATTGTTGTTTTTATGCTTCATTTTACCTATGTAATGTTTTGAGAGGAATCCCAACCTAGGCATGTTTTTCTTATTTGTTTCAATATGGTTATGATATGAAACGCTAACTCTAACAAATCTCTTATGTTTCAGTTGTCAAACTGATTTCACAGAGTTGGTCTTGGATGATGGCAAATCCATACCAGCTATATACGCATGTGGGGCGGTGCTGAGAGCTGTTTTAATAATGGCATATGAAGTGATACGTTCTAATGTGGAAATGGTTCTTCACCTTTCAGCATTAGCATGCTCTGAAAATCAGTAATACATTTTAATAGTCTTTCTTTGTGGTCTAGACTAGCACTTGCCACACAATGACTCACGTTTTAAGGTAACAATAAACCACATCAACCGATTGACTAACATGTTAAATCAATCAGCAAGACAACTACATAACCTCAGACTGATTGGTGTGATGTTCAATCACAGAACTATTATTAAAATGCCAATAATGCAGAGTTCTTGTTAATGCTGATGAGAAATAAAAAGTAAATTACTTTGGTGTGCATCTCAATAGAAAAACATAGAAGAATGAAAAATGCAGGAATACCAAGACCAATCTTTCGACATATGGTTTTAATAAATGACCGAGTATTGCAAAATGTATTTCAGATGTGGTTTCATCCCCGTCATAGTTACTGCAGCTGTCTTCAAAAGCCTGGAAAGAGTCAGGATGCAGCCTTGCCTTATTAGGAAACAATCTTTGATTAAAACTCTCTCTGTTTCCAAAGGTCAGACAACACCTGCTTTTAATTAGTTTTTGTTAACAGACCATATTTGCATACTCCAAGTGGGGTTTATTAGAGTTTACCATTGCAAAACACCAGCGAGATGAGTTTGAATGCTATGAAAATATGCTATAACATCATGGTTTTGATCAAGAAAAATATGTGGGCAAATAAATGAGATGCACAATCCATATAACAGGTTGTGTAACGTTTTAAATTAATTTTCATCTAAATGTTCTGTATAATAAACTGCCCTGTTGCTATA
The DNA here is from genome assembly GCA_032359235.1 of Enteromius mattozi. NCBI lineage: Eukaryota > Metazoa > Chordata > Actinopteri > Cypriniformes > Cyprinidae > Enteromius > Enteromius mattozi. Next base: position 5,333,084 of record JAUMHE010000048.1, read on the forward strand.
TAGCCTACCAATAGATAAGTTAATTTGCTATTATAGGAATAAAAAATTAATGCCATTTTGTCGGTTGAAGTTATTTTTGCAACAAGTTTTACTTTACAAAGGCTCCTCTGGTGCATAGCCTTGTTTGAGGGCGGGACTTACGGTAATCCCATTGGCTAGTGCTCACAATTTGCCGTCTGCGTATGGATGTCAGCAAATCACTTTTGGCAAGCGTAAACTACTTGTTTAATATTCATGAGCCAGGATCGACAGGCACTCAGCTGCTGATTTATCTCAGGACAAAGGCTTGAGCCAAATACAGATGTCTTCCACTATTGTAAGGGGGTCTCATTATTACTTTTTCCCATCAGAAACACAGTAAATGACCAATAATGTCTCAAAGACCACTATCCGCCCAGGTTCAGTTTAATATGAAAAACATGTATTTTAACTCATGACGCTTGATTGACTGATGTTTAATGTTCAGTTGTTATGCGTTTAAATAGTTTCCCATAAGAATTTATCTGTTTAAATGGTGTTTATAATTGTGTCATGTAGTGAAGAAAGGCTGATAGGATGTGAAACCTAAAAAATATTCAATTGAAACACTTTTTAGGTCGTTAACGCCCCTGCTTACCGCGTTTATTTACAAAACCAAAATAATACTTAGTAAAGTCGGTCCTTTCATGAGGCAGCTTGAGGATGATGGTTTAGATTCCTTACAGATGTTATGATTACTTTCTGTTAAATGCTTGCATCAAAGAATGCTAAGGTGCTTTGCATCTCCCAGTCACCTCAGTCTCCATTTGGTTTCTGCCTCCTCTCTTACTTACAGGAATTTGCTTCATAATGTCCAAGAATAGATAGCAGGCAACATCTTGATTAAATAAATGCTGATAAAGCTGGAAAAAGCCATCTGCATATTTTAAAGAGATAATATAAACTGTAAGTGCTACTTATCTTTGTGCAGTGGCTAAGATGGATCCAAAACAGAGTTCTGGCTCTATGTGGGAGGTCTGATCTTTCCAGAAACTCTGATATTTGATAAGTGGACACACTCATTTGACCTGACTGAATTCCTGTAGATGTGAAGATTTTGGTCATGCCTTTGTACAGCTGACTTGACTAGAGAGAGAGAAAAATAACATGTTTTCTCTTGTGTATATCATTCATTTAATATCTGTGACAAGAGTTCAACATATTTGTTAAATCAACTTATGTAGACAATTTTTTGGAGCCTATGAACAGATTAGCAATGATAGTTTTGTGGTGAAGCACATGAAGCAAAGTAACCCATGACAAGCAAAATATGAGGATGCCAGCAAAATGTCACTTTTAAAAGAGCTGACATTTGACATACATTTATTGCCAATTCCTGACATGAAAAAAATAATCTAACTCATGAAAATATCTGTAACATTGCCATTAATAACAACTATTAGCTGGTGAAGAATACTTTAGTGAATCACTTTTATGTTAAATGTTCATTTTTGATAAGAATAAAATATATATGCAAAATTGGATGTGTAACGGTGAACTAACCTGTTGATTATTGGTCTAGCTTAAACATTAGTGAAATGATTTAGGTGGGAAAAATGAATAAATGGATAAACACTTCAATCTTGTAATATAAAATTCAAATGCATTTCATACTTAAAAATTAGAGACTTAGATTGTGAAAAAATACCAGTTTTATATCGTTTTAGTAGTTCATAATGTTCCATTATTTGCTACAGTTCTCATATGAAAGCCTCTAGTCTCTTGCTGCTGGAAAAAAGGACGCAATTTGGCAAACCCAGGGTTTTATTTAACAGGTTTGTGTACTGGGTTTGCAAGAGAAAAAAGAAAAAAATACATTTCCTCAGTGCAGGATTTTAGGTTGAAAGTTCAGTGTTCTGTGTTGCTATTGTTGGATTCCTTTGGGTATACCAAAACCCTAAATGTAAAAGTAATTTACAGCCTGAAACGTTCACCTTTAAGCCTCCCAAAAACCAGACAGGGAATGAAGGTTAAGGGGTTGAACTCTCTTGAAATTAGCCATAAACATTACATTGAGTAATGAAGTGTTAAGTGACCAGGGAAATTAAAATGGTAGCATTACTGTAGAGACATAAATGTACAGGTTAGCTGAGTGTTTTATTGAAACATGTCGCACTAAAGCTTTCAGTCTGAGGGAAATGTGCAGTAATTGTACATTACATATTTGCCATTTAATTTATGCTTTTATACAAAAGCAGCTTTATCTTGGTTTAAATACATAACTGACATACTTGCCGTTCTCTATAACTCCCCTCTGTCTTCGAGGTGTCTCCTGACGGGACTAAGATGAACGCAAGTGTGCAAAGCTGTCCCCTCACACGGCAAGAAGAGGGGGTGCTCAGAGAGAAACGGGGGCCGACAGAGTGTCAGGGTGGGGGTGTTGGAGGACAGGGTTTGCCAGCTAAGCAGCTCAGGCAGCTATTGTTGGTGCACCTGGCCGCAAGTCTCATTTCTAATTTATAAAGTACCTCCCAGATCTGCCAAGGGGAGCTTTACTCTTGAGGCACCTCAGACCACTATTGTTTATTATTCTCCCCCAGCTCCCACTTACAACTGACTGCAGAACGTTGACCAGAAACACACTTGTGGCACGATTTTTCATTTTACTGTGGAGCTTGGGAGGTGAGTCATGGTTAGAATGCGTTTTATACCAGGCATATACAGCACACACATTTATTCATATTGTAAACACACTTAAACCCACTCGGACTACAGCGCACACAGAGCCATAAATGTCCATGCTTTACAAACGGTTCATTCCATCATTCAGTCATCATTAGTTTGTGTGTATAGTGCCAGTAAAGTAACCACAGCACTTTCTCAAAAATCGCTATAGTTAATGTGTGATTTTTTATTTATTTTACTTTTTATTTTTTGGTGCAAAATGATTGACAGGTCCTTTTGAAAGACTACTTTTTCATAGCTTTTTCTGTCAGACAGAGGCCTATATATCTTCATGGCTGTGTAAATTAATGGATCACCTCTGTGATTTAAATATTGAAAAAGTCTGTATTTTCTTTCTTAGTAAGATACCAATTTAAAGGAATAGATTACTCAAAAACAGTTTTAACCTCTATGGTTTTCTTTCTTCCATTGAACACAAACAGTGTTTTGTGAGAGAAGCATAGAAACATAGTTCGCTGACAAACTTCATCGTAGCAGCTCTTGAATGTCATTCATGTTCATATTGAAATGTGATGCATCAAAAGGTGTCAAACCTTTGATTTTAGTGTAATGTTAATAATGCTAATGTCTCAGAACATTAAATTTGCAGAAGGCACAGCTATGTTGAATTTTGAATTGTTTTTCCACAGAAATCTACCATATGATTTATTTTATGTGTCCTTTTGTCATATTTGGAGCTTGACAGCCACTGGTCATTTTAACACACTTTTTCAGAAATAGCATCATGGGTGCCTAACATCACTTTTTCTGTTAATCAGAAGACATACAGGTTCAAACTGACGTGAGGATTTTTTGGGTCAGCTATACTGTAATTTATGAATTTACCTCTTCTTTTTATTGTGCATGCAAAGATCCAGCTGGAACCAGAACATAATGAACAGGATTTCTGAACACACATTTTATGTGATGCACCCAAAAAATTACCTTCTTATTACAGAATGAACTGAGATTAGATTCAACCTAATGAGCTCCTATACTAGAGTCATACCTGCGTTTTTCTTCTGGACAATGTTTCTTTGTGCTCGATTTGGAGATGGAGAACTATCATCTTTCCAAGTGCCTATGGCTAGTCAGACAGGGAAAGAGCACGAAAGAGAAAGAGAGAGACAGAGGAAAGATACCCATCTCAGAAGACCTTATTTTTCTAAATTTGACAGAACATTAGCTTCCAAAAAAAAAAAAAAAAAACGAGGAACAGATAATGCTAGGGAGATTTTATCTGCTGGAGAAGTTTCCCTGAAGTTTGCCAGAACTCCCACAGTAGTGTCTGTTCTCAAGTCTCCCCCTGTTGGAGGAAAGTGGAGATTGACATGGCTTTTCAGTCTATCACAGAATTCAGATAACCTGTGGAAAACGAAGATTTGCCTGTTTTTGAAGCTACGGCCTATTAGACATTCACCTTTAATAAATCCTTGCTATTTGAGTGCATGGAGTTCACACTTCCATCTGTTTATGTATGTGAAAAAGAAACATGTTATGCAAACTTAACCTGAAGTGTGAAAAGTTTAAATGGAAAATGAAAGCTGTGATTATAAATATAATTTCTTTATGCACTGCTAGTTACACCCTCTGTGATATGATTTGTTCACTGATTTCATGAAATAGACTAAATAACAGGTTAAAATTAAAAAAAAGGAAAAGATTACAGATCAAGATCAGATTTTAAACCCAACGCCCAGGCTTAGTCTGTGAATAAAACTTAAAAAAAAACGTTTTCATCAATTTTTGTTTTATGTTATTAGTAGCTTTGGTCTTTCTATGGAAAATTCAGTAGAATTTCAGTAATGCATTTCCCCATTGAGAAAATACATTAATCCAACTTTATGGAACAAAACTGCCTCAAGGTTCATATTTTCTACAACAGAATTTACTGGAACTAGTCTGTCTGTGAGCAGAGACATCTGTTTAAATTAGTAATACATAAAAAAAAATCTACACCCCCATGATGATTGTTAATTTCAGATTATTTATACCCTTGTAAACTATATTTGCAAAAGTCAACCAGGCCAGGAACAAAGTAAGCCAAGTTAGGAAAAGAAAATCATCTTGTCTGGCATGACTGGCAAGGCAGTGATTGTTCACTATGATTCACTAACTGTGATCTCCAATGTGCAAGGAGGTGAGACGTTGTTGGACATTTACACCCCAACCTGATACTCCCACTGAGAGGAGGATGGGGACTTCTCACTGCTCCGAACTCAAGTATGTGATGAAGAGGGATTCCAAGACTAACAGCACAGTCACTGGCTCTTCTCCATCCCTCTGGGCAAGGCTGGCTCCCATCATGCACTTCTCTGCCAGCACCTCATTGGCTCTGACTGTCTTCTCTAATTGCAAGCGCCACGCATTCCCAGAATGCCTCACTCAGTTTTCCAGCTCATATTTTTTCCCTAAGATTTTCTTTAAATGGAGTCAGACTAAAAATGTGGTTTAGGGAAAGTGAGAGCTTTGATTTGGAATGAAATAGTATGAAATGAAGTGCGAAGTGGGAAGCCATTTATACTTTGCTGTGGTAATCCACAATAACTACTCTCTTCCTTCCAGTTTTCCTCCTCTCATCCCCTGACTACCACCCTAAATCATGACTTTCTGTAGTTAATCAATATTTTTCCAGACCACCACAAGAGGGAGACAAAATCGTTTGCAACAGAGCACTTCGACGTTAACGTAAAAGCCCTGAATTATTAAATGTAGTGTATCCAGTTAGATAAGAATTTAATTTCCAGATAACATTTCAATAGAGAAAATAATAATTTGTAAACAGTACTTGATCTCTATACACATAATCTATCTCCACCGTAGCCAGCGCATCCTCGTGTGTAGTTTGATGGATGCTGTATTTGCTCTTGGGCGCATTGATCTGTGGGTGTTTGTGGGCAGATTGTATGAATAGCCCTGGTCCTCTCTGCCTACAATGTTCTCAAATCTCTTGTGCTCTTTATAACTTGATAGAGACAATGATGAGAGATAC
>JAUMHE010000048.1:5338857-5356248 GCA_032359235.1 Enteromius mattozi
ACACAATGTATTGTTGCTGTGCTGTATACAGTAGGCCTAGATCACACAAAACAATTGTAGTTTATACGGTACGTTTTAGGCTATTATCAAGATTAGCGGAGGATTTGTGCCTCATTTGCAGGCTCTGCAAGCATTTTATTTCCTGATAATAAAAGTAGATTGGGTGACATATTCAGGCAAAAATGTTAGGAAATGCATTTATATTGTTGTTTTTAAAGTATATAGAATACATCTGAATAAATCTCAGGGGAATAATCCAGGGTTAAAACTGTGTAAATGAGTGCAGAAGGCTGGCATTTCACGGGAAGGTCAAATTTATATTTCACAAGGACTGTTATATTTAGTCTAGTGAGAATTTTAAGATGTACAATCACTTCCATTGCCTCACTATAACCAAGATTTTTGCATTTTATAAGAAAAGAAAGTACAAATGGAAACGAATTTTTGTGGTGATCAAAAATACGCCACAAGTTCTGAATATACCTCAGAACAAGTGCTCAACCACAAGAATACAGAAGAATGTCTAGAAGCAGTTCATGTCAGCAAAGAGACAAAGGAAGGAATGAGTGCTCTTTTTAACAGTAAGCACACAGGAATATGTTTATTAAATTAGCCTTGAACACTCGCACGGAGTGCTACAGGCTGTCCTTGCCCTTTACAACCCTCAGCATCACCAGTGGTGGCACACAAGAGCTTGCAGCTGCGTGACCTCAATTTCACAAGGGCCTGATTCTACTACGCTACTGATGCACACTTGGAATGGTGTCAGAGGGGGGGGGAATCACATCTCCTCACATCATTTCCTTGGGCGTATTCATTCACCCTTACTACTTATCAAACTTTAAAAATACCTGTGCATAAGTGACTGACAGCCCAGCAGAATCAACCATGCATTGATAAGACATCTTACCTTTAAATTGAAAACTGAATTTATTTCACTTCAGACTCCAGGTTGAGGCTGCCTTCATGTGCTTATCTTAGACTAGCTTCCCTTATCCAGACGTTAACCGTTCGAAAGGAAACACCAAAACTGGTCTGGGTTGAGCCTGAAACCACTTCAAGCATCACCAATAATAAGGTCTTGACACCTGCAGGTACATTGAACATGACATCGCTGTGAATGTTTTATCCTGAGAATATAGCGCTCACCAGTTATTTTGCTGTACAGTATATAAATAAAATGCTCTGTATAACAGTTCTTGACATATCCACTGTTATGTTCAGATTATATGTTATATTCTATGCACATATATATATATATATATATATATATAAACATAAATGAATTTTGAGAAAATGTTTATATCTTGCAATTCCAACTATATATACACACACACACTCACATAAATATACATACTGTTTATATACCTCTGAATTTGGAGTAAAAAAGTTAGAATTGCGAGATATAAACTTTTTCTCAAAATTCATTTATTATGTTAACATAAAAAACATGATTTTTGAACATTTTAATCTGTTTCTGCAAAAAAACTTCATTCATTCATAGATATATATAATATATATATATGGTACAGTTCTATATTTCTCAGAATTTTGAGTAAAAAAGTTAGAATTGCAAGATATAAAATCAGAATTTTGACACTTTTTCTCAAAATTCAGTTTTTATATCATAATTCAGACTTTTTTGTAAATGTAGAAATAAAGTCTTGGTTGTGAGATTTAAAAAAATGTAACAATTAATTAAGCTTCAAATTAAGTACACAGTGACATCATTTGTTGAATGTGTCTTTTTTACTGAATGCTTTATAATGTACACTCAAACAGACTTCTAAATCCTTCATTACATTCTGTTTAGTTACAAAGCATGAAGGATGACAATGGAATTGATGTATCAGTTGTCACATTGCATGTCCATCTGTATGTACTGTATAGAAAACTTCCCCATTGGACTGATAGTCCATCAGTTCCCATCCCCCATTTCTCCTCTTTTTCTTTTCTCTCTGTGTTTGTGTTGGGGATTGGAGTTGCCTAAGGAAGAAGCTGTGACATCACTGTAGGTGACCTTGGTTGCCTGTCAGCCACAGTGGTATGGAAACTGGTATGAGTGTGTGCGTATGTGTGCATGTGTGAAAACGTGTGTGTGTGCTCAGGCAGCGAGCTGTGCAGTGGCTGTGAAGCAGAACATTAGCTTAACTTTTGAGGTGCATTTGCCTAAAGCCTGAATGAAAGAAGCAAACCTGTTCTTCACATGTTATCATCTCTTTTCTTGTTCTTATCAAGAAGACTGAAGCCTGTATTATAAGATAATTACTTTTAAAACGGACATAAATGTACTGAGCTAAGCAACCACATTGTAAGTGCAATGGGTAAAACCTATATTTTCAAGTAAAAGACATGATCTGAAAATTCTCCTATTGTTAACCTCTTATGCTACAATATATCAAATGCTTAAAAAATGTTATAGTCCCTTAATCCTGCATAACAACATTTCAATCAAATTAGCAAATAAGCAATAAATTACCTTTAATAAAAACTGATATTAAATTGCTCAAAACCAGATTTTCCTGATCTAAAATGAGTCAATGCTGAGTCAAGATGCACTCAAAATCAATAAAAATACGGCACAATGCACTGCATTAATATTATTTTTTTTAAACAGTTGTTTGTATTGCGAGGTGTTTTAAAGTAGTGTCCATAAAATTAATGGATTATGTCCTAGAGCAGAACATTCTCAGTACATTTTATTTATTTATTTTCTGGTGGGCATGGCTTTTTAATGACCCCCAGATGACAAAATGAAAAGTACAAGAGACAGGGTCGTGGGTGTCATCTGTAAAGGACCCCAGGCTGGGTCTAAAGTCTATGTCCTGACATGTCACATTTTTATCTGGCAGAGGCATGGACAAACTAATTTTGGCTTAAAGAAACTCACTCCAGCTCCAGAACATGGAACAGATGTGGCATGAAATATAAAACATGACTTGCTAAGTTAGCACAACTGCATTTTAATCTGCTTTCACATATATTTATTCTAGCTTATTGTATGAGCCACATTACCCCGCATTCTCTATTTTCTATTTAAAAAGAGTTTTTAGTTGCTTCAACCGTTAATGCCTTCTCATACTCTGTACACACTGTAATGTTTTCACTGTAATCAAATAAATCAATGGAAGAGAACGATTGGTTCAGTAACATCCATTCTTATTTATTACTTCTCAGTCTCCCCTCTTTTAAGCCATTCCACATACGCTCACACAGCGGACCTAGCGGACTGGAAAGGTAATGCAGTCTAGAAATATCACAAAACACAAGCACACACACACACAAAAAGAAGAAAAGGAAAACACTGCACTGCCATTTCAATCTGCTGTGAATCCTTTGAATGTCTTTGTGATATTGTGAGATGGCCATTGAACAGTGAAAGACACACAGTAACCAGCAGCTTCTACTTTTGAATTCTAGATGCCTATTTACCTAGAATTCCTGCAGAGAATGTAAATGAGCCAATGGGAATTTGAATGTAGCCAGCTATAAGACTAAGAGTGAAATAAGAAAGGAAGAATAGAATACACAATCCACAGGAGATTTTTCTCCAAGGCACTCCCCAGAATCTCACAATAGTGTTCTGTGAGAATGTGAAGTAGGCTTAGAACTTAGATTTAGCCTTTTTACTGTAATAAAGGAATCTTGGAGCTATGATTGGGTTGATATAAAGAAGAAACCTTCTTCTATTATTATATTTAACATGGGGGATTTGTATTGCAAAGCATTCTGGTGTAGACTGAACTGAACATGAACAACCCCACATATCTACTCACACAAATTAATGGCTCTGAATATAAAATTAGACTCAATGATATCCCATTTACTATGAAAATTGTAAACTGAGATAAATCTAGCAGTCAGATTAAAATGTCTGCATAGAAACCAGTGAAGAATCCATCTGATCGTATTTTGAGTAAAAGCATCTGCTATAGTGCATGAATGTAAATGTTATATTTGAGCTTTTTTGTTTGCAATATGCATCAGTTCTTGAACAGTCTGTCTGAGACTCAGACCACAGCAATAACAGCTGGTCAGTTGCAAACGGCTTTGCCTAATCTGTCCACAAGACATTTGTCACTTCGCCATTCTGACAGTTGTCTGTTCCTTTTAAATGGTTAAAGCATTTATTCAAACAGAAACATTGGTGTCAAAAAATGCCAAGAAATAAAGTCCAGATATATCAGGTGCATAGGTGTATATAGTGGAGAACTATATGGGGAGGATAAAAATACATTTTATTTAGAGGTCACACACCATTTATTCTATCATCCTTTTGACTGCACCTCACACATTTGGAGCACAGCCTCTCAAACCCAGTTTATGTGGGGTTGTGACGCTTGTTTAGTGAACACTCACACATTTTCAGAGTGTGACAGCTCATGTAAAACTAGCCCAAGTCTGGATTGGCTTGTTACCAGACATGGTGACCTGAAAATAAGATTTGAGGCTGAGTGACTTTACAGACACAGGAAGCGAGTGGAGGGGTTTTTATTCGTTTATGTAAACCCAAAAATAAAACAGTCGTTGAGGGCATTTATGCTTTAATAAACCATGTAGACAAGAAACACTAATGACAGAAAACCGTTCACTGAGATAATTTCTTCAATCATGAGTAGACGTCATAACATAAACAATGTTGAGCAGGATGAACAAAATCAATTGGGCATGTTTAAATGTGGATGGGTATATTATGCCACAATATGAATATTGTCCTTTATTATAAAAGAATTTTAATTTGACCTGAACAGCTGTGTGGCGTCTATCTGATGAATGGAATAACAAAAGGGAATATTTGCTGTTTTGCAAAGGATCTCAAAGTCGAGTTTAGCCTAAGGCCACATTCTCTTTAGTGTCATTCTGATGAACTGCTCCCCACACAGCCTGTCATCACTTCAAATCATAATCAAAATTCACTCTAAGGTCAATGGATTTTTCAGAGTAAAAAGATCCAGTATGTTTTCTTTAGAACCTTTTCAAGGTAAACATTTACACACAAAAATGCAGGACATGCATTATTTTTGTCAGATATGAAAAGGATTTCATTCATAGGCCCATGTAGTAAAAAATCAACAACAAACAGTATTTCCCAGAAATTCAATGTATGACATGATAATAATAATAAATAAAATTGCAAGGTGGCAAGAAGTGGACATGTTGATTTTTTTCAATTAAATATTGATTTGAACTGATTTTGAATGATCTTAAATATTCTACTAAAAAACAGTCCACCTATGATTCATATCCAATCTTTGCACATGACTTGTCTACTTTTTTTTTACACGATATACTGTATTTCATGTATTTGGCCCAAGTGTTCAAGTGGACATAACTACAACCATGTCTACAACTTTTGATTACCTAATTCTTGCAGAGGTTTTTTTTTTCTGTGCATTACAACAAAGCTTTTAGCAGGTCATACTAGGCTGTTTTGGGTCACTATTGACTTTCATAATATTTTTTTCCTACTATGGAAGTCAGTGGTGACCAAAATAGCCTGGTTACGAACTTTCTTCAAAATATCTTCCTTTGTGTTTGGCAGAACAAAGATATTCATACAGGTTTGAAGGAAGGTGAGTAAATGATGACTGAATTTTTATTTTTGGTTTAACTATTCCTTTAAGGTCCAATTCTCGCCATAAACAAAACATAAACTATAACTTTTCCTCCTAATTTGATGCTTATTAATAGGAAAGTAGTTGTTAAGTTTAGGTATAGGACAGAATAAGGGATGTGGAATGGTCTTGCAGAATATGTGCTTTATAAGCATTAATAAATAGCCAATATGTTAGCAATATGCATGCTAATAAGCAAATGGTTAAGAATTGGTCCCTATATTAAAGTGTTACCATAAGTTCTTCATTCATTATCACTGTAATTAACACAATTATTATTATTAATTTTCTTATTATTAATAGTAATTGGTAATTGGTAATAAAGAGTGAGTAGTTCTCATTTTTGATTAGGTTACAGAAATGGGAAATATAATTAATTAAGTGCTATAAACCAACCTTTATTGAACATTAATTGCATTCATATTCAATAAAGACAAACATTTGTATGTTGTGGTTTACAGGGACTATTCATTGGTGTTTTTTTATAAAGTACAAACTGTAACTCTCTGTTACGGATACGTTTAGGGTTATAGGACAGAGTTTACTTTATGTAAAGTAGCTAAAGGTTGCTGTACAGCACCTAATGACATTTCACATGACTTCTTACATTTACAACTATTTATGGTTAATAAGTTTTTAACAAAGCATCACTTAACTCTTTAAAGTAATTAAAAATATATATTTTTAGGGTTAATTACAGTGACGATGCATGAAGAACTCACTATTTGTAAAGAGTCTAATGAATTAGCTAACTACAGTATATAAACTATGAATTAATTAGCCAAGTTTGCAAATAATCTTAAATACTTTATTAATGTACAATTACTATAAAGTGTAAAAATTTCTGCAATTCTGGCCAGATTAAGAAACAAACACATCTTCATCTTGGTCCCGAGGAGTAGCCATATTTTCAGCAAATTGTACTATTTTTTATTTTTTTTACTATTCCTTTATTAACAAAATAACATAAAATGTGATATGAAACAGGTGCAGAACTGATTGCTGCGGTTTGTTTTCACTTTAAGTGACTAGTAGCCTCCGTAGCTTAAATGATAAAGCTTAATTGCAACAAAATACATCTTTTGACCTAATTCAGATTCATCTTATCTCTGATCTTTCTCATTTGCACACTAGTGTCTCGTTATAAATCCCAGCTCTTAAAGCCACTACTGCAGAAAAAAACTACTCCAGCCATCCAGCCAATGGAGGACGGCGGGGCGGAGAACGCTCTGCAATTGAACTAAAGGACCGCAGGCAGCTGTACACGAGCATCCTCTATTCTACACACGCGCCCACATCACACAGTCAATGGATTACACCTTCTCCCTCCAAGTGCAACACCATCTGACCGTATACCCGACACACTTATACGAGGACTACAGCTTAGAGTTACAGGTATGTTTATAAAAACGAAGTCAAAGTCTGTGCTAGTTTGTTTAGCGGTGATACGCGCGGCTCCAAACTAACCGTTCTATCGACACTGTTGGAGATACTTGTTAAACACGAACAACATTAGACCGGATACTCTAAAATGATATGGTGGCGTTACACTTTCTCAGATTTCTTGACGCTATGACGCACGAAATCCAGTTGTGGCGCGAATTCGATGAGTGTGTTGTTTACATGAGAAGGGACACAGGAACTGTAAATACACTTCATAGTATCATACCTGCCGGTTAAATTTGACAGACCTTTACAGTATCATTTACTTAGGCTTTTTGTTGTACCACGAAGCAGTGATGACCCCCAAAAACGTACATTTTCGGTGGCACGAGGCAGTGTTGACAGATTGCTCTCGGTTTCGTCAATCTCACAGCTGTTTCATTTACTGCAAACGATCAATTATGTATCACTGTACAGTCCTGAGAACCCCGTCGATGCGGACAGTGTCAATTTCTAGTCAAGTGTGCTTTGATCTTCGTTTTCACCTGTTGTGATCTGGGTAATTTACTGAGACAGTTTGATTGGAGTAGTATCAACCCTTGGATATATGAGGATTTAATGTAGTGCCTTGGGCAATTGTGGGATTATTAGCTACCTGTTCTTTATCTAGACAAGAGAACGACCAATTGGTTTAGACTTATACAATTTGCAGTCGTATGTGCTATGGGAGACATGTTAAAACAATTCTGCAAAACAAATTAGTTTAGTTTTGTGCATATATTATATATTTTCAGAATCCTCATTGACTGAATGATCTTGCTTAAGGAAGTTTTCTTTACATTTAGGGCACAGGTTGTTGTGTACAGTACATTAAATAAACATAAAAAAGAAACAGAATGTTTTTAATTAACTTTTGAATTTTTACAGTCTTTGTTAGTAAGCACTCTCCATAAAAGAACTATGCCCACATATGTTATTGTTTTAAATAATAACGTTTGTAATATTAACACTGTTATTTCCCTGTTAATTACTATGAAGCTGCTTTGAAACTGTGTGTATATAATGCGTCATATAAATGAATATGGCTTGACTTACTTTGAGGAACTGAAGAACAACCATTGGTATTTGTTTTATATTTCTAGTCCGTTATTAACTTAAAATAACGCATTAAGCACTTTCTTATTTAACCATTTGTTTTTGTATTTTAAGCCTTTGAAACAAGTCTGTCCCTTTAAAGTTTCTCCTCCAGGTGCAGCTTAGATCATCTTTGTGCGGAACAATGGTAGCATTAATATTCTCTTTCATATTCCTTGGAGTGCAAATACGTGACACAAAAGCAGATGTCTTTTCCGTATTAAGTGGCTTATCTTTGCTTTAACCCTGCATATGTACTTTGTCCACCACAGATGACATTTGCTGTAGTTAGTGAAGAGCCAAATCTCATTCCTTTAGTTTGAACTTGTCTATTTGTCTGTATTGTATTCTGTAATTATCATTCAGGATTAGAGATGAGAAATACATTATAAGCTGTCATTTTTAGCCATTCATTAGAGTACCGTCTAACAAGCTGGGCTAATAAACAGTTGTTAGGAGAGAGCAGAGTGAGAGTAAGATGTGAATTATTGATGTATTCTTGACACTTTTTTCTTGTGCAGAGAAAAGAGGCTCATCTTTAATTTTTGTCATTATGCCGTGTTTATGAATTAGCAGTCTCTGCCTGCCAGCGAGCCAGTGGAAAACAGTATAAGGGGAGAGGAATTCCAGATATAACAGCATCACTCTTATTGCATTCGTTCATTATAGATGCATCATAGTCCGAACCGTCCCGCTGTAGTGTGGTTTTCAGTGATAAGGGAGTAGAACAACTTCAAAGTTTGCTCATTTGAACATTATTTGCTGTCAGCATTCACACGTGAGCCTCCCTGCCTCATGACTTGTTTTTAAAATTAAGCCATTTTCTGAGTATTTGGGGCAGTGAAATTGCACAGCAGTGGGGTGGTTGGTTTGTTTAAACTGTCAGAGAAAATCATTGTGCACCACAAGGTGGCTCTGTTAGTATAGAATCACCTCAGAATTACCTCTGGTTACCTTAAGAGTCCTGTGCAAAGCCTGCCATACTTACAGTTGCACATTCTGTTGAGGTTCATCTTGGTGTACTGTCCTATCCACAGCAATGGAGTGCCTTAATAACATCAGAATTTGTGATAAAAATTGCAATAATTGAGATTTAAGAAGAGCCATTGTTTAGATCATGATACAAAATAACTTTCATAATAACAAGCAGTTGAATTCTTTGAGACGTACTTAAAAAAAAAGTTATATTCTAACATAAAAAGAATAGAAGAATCTGCTGTCTCCATAACCAGAGCTTCCTAATTCGTCTCCCAGGGCTTCTGAGGCAGAAGTGACAGCCCATTGCCTCTCCAATACTGTTTTTCCATTGGGAGGGACAAACACACTTATGGAGAAGCTTATGGAGAGGAAAATGCCTTGCCAAAAGCCCAGGGATATGATATGATATTATCTTTCACTATCCATCTCCATTTCTGCTCACAGGCATTAAGTAGCAAAACTGAGGTTTAGACTCCCAGCAATATTTACAGCAATACCAGCTACCGTCAATGCACCATGAATACACATGCTGATTAAAAACCTCCTAAAATGCCAGGCATGTTCTTATTTATTGAAAATATGGTGCTGTCTAGTTATCTATTTTATAAAATAGGTAGAAAGATTCAGTTGTTTGTCTAAACATACCACTTATATCAAATTTTATTATATTGTTTATTGGAAGTAAGGCTTATTAGCTTTAAAGAGTGAGGAAGGTGTCCTTTATATGAACCCTTCCTTTTATTTTATCAGATGTTGTTGGAGTCCGTGGGGTTCTAGTGTGATGAAGAAAATTAGTTTTCTAATTTAATCGAAATTTTTTTTTAATACATGGTGCAGATAAAAAGCCCTATTCTAGTATGAGTAAGACAGGCTTGTTGTGTGATATTAAAGGTGCAAAAAAGGTAGCTCTAAATGAAATGGCACAGTGCATAACCAATGGTGGTGTTCAAGGTCGATTTTTGTCCTTACCCAGTGAATGTATTGTCAGTTTGAGAACCTTGCAGTACATATTCTGAACTGTTTTCCACCTTAATAAGAAAAAACTGCAAAACATGATTTGTGTAGAATTAAATCAGAAAGTCACATTTTGCTTTGCTTTGTGCTAGGCTGATTCATACCTCATGTGTGAAAGAGGTGTGTAGTCTTCTATTAAAGTTATATTACAGCATTGGAATGGTGTTTCTGTATTATGTCTTGAAAGCTGGACATCACACTGTTGTATGATAAAACAATTTATTGCAAAAATGCTTTTTTTTTTTTTTTTTGTCCAGTTTATAATTGTATGACTGTATTTAACAAACTCACACAGCGATACTCTCTAAAATGTCGCTATGGTGACGCTACAGTGCCGGGTTTGTTGAATAAAGTCGCTTCATAACGTTACAGTTGAACCACTGATGTTAAAGTCATCACACAAATAATATTTGCGTTACAAAAGCAGCATTTGTTTTAGTCTAGAAAAGTCATACAATTATACGCTCAAACTGGACAAAAAAATTAATTTTTGCAATAAATTGTTTGACAAATTCTGCACAGCGATACTCTCTAAAATGGCACTATGGTGACGCTACAGTGCCGAGTTTCTTGAATAAAGTCGCTTCATAGCATTACGGTTGAACCACTGATGGTAGATGGACTATTGGAGAGACGATTTGTTGAATAAAGTCATTTTTAATTATTCTCGTTGCTTCATAAAGTTATGATTGAACCACTGATTCTGATTCTGATGATGCCTTTCATACTTTTCTGGACCTTGACAGTGTTTATTACTCGGCAGTAAATGAGACCGTCACAAGCCTGGTTCTCATCCAAAATATCTTAAATTGTGTTCCAAAGACAAACTAAGCTTTTAGGGTTTGGAACGACATGGTGGTAACTGATTAATGACAAATTTTGGGGTGGAGTAACCCTTTAATGTGTTACTGGGCATGTTTTCGTAATTGTTTGTGAAATTCAGTACTATCAAATTAACCTTTAGTGTAGTAGATCTCAATCTTTAAAGATATTTAAAGCCTACATAGTTTAAAGATTTTTCAAGTATTCTTGAACCCCCCCCAGTGGTCCCCAGCTTGCTGGTTGAAAACCACTGCCCCAATTTATTGTAGAGATGCAATGATGTTTAAATTCTGGCTGATACAATAAGCCTGATAAATATTTTCTTGTACTGTTATTTACTTTTTGTCATAGAAATTAATTTGTGGTAACTGGCAGATCTCCTGCAGCATTGCCACGGGCCCCCTTAGGGTCAAACATCTTCTGTCTCTCTGGATTTGTTGTTTTGCTCACGTGAGGCCCATCTGAACATTGCACGACTTCCAATTAAAGCAATAGAGAAGGATAATGATGTTTGACCTTCAGCTGGCTACAGGGAAGAAGCAATGATTTTACTTTGAGAAATGAACTGACATTGAAGCAGTAAAAAATTGGCAAAGGTGAGGAGGGAAATAAGTGAATAAATAATTGAATCAGTAATTATGTTCTGTGTTGTTTTAGGATGTGCTTATACAGGGCTAGCTCTAGGTGTAACATGGCCACATTATTACATAAAGCCGTCTTAATTTACCCCATGATAATCACCCACCGTGACAAATTTATTATCTGCTGTCAGGAGCAGGTCGCTTTCCTTCATCACGCTACAGTAAATTCTATCACATCTCTGTGCTCCTCTGCACATGACAGCAGATGTTTTCCCCATCCCCTGGACACATAACACCACTGTCTTCTGTAGGATGGTGGAAAAAGCATTTCGTACTAAGTCCACATAACAGCCCATGTCCATGATGCATCCAAAATTAATGAGTCAGGCAAAGAGAGATACTTTGTTCTTGTGCATCGAAACATCTGCTGTGTAAAAGAATCTCCTCTGTCGCTTTATTTCGTAAGCCATCGGGGGTCAGGAGTGGACCCGACCCACCCAGCATTTGGCTTATAAAGCTGTTCGGGGAGTTGGTGAGAAGTCAAATAGCATCATTTTCCTCTCATTATTTATCTTGGCACATATTGTACACAGGTTCTGAATTATCCATAAGCACTCCAAGGGTAGTTTCAAAGCCCTGTCAGGGAGGCTAAACAACTCGTGTGAATACAACACAACATTAGAAAGATTAGCAGATGAAAACAGGCAGATGCTGAGCTGTGCAAGGCTCTCTTTTCTTTCTTTTACATTATTTATCTTATTTTCTTGAGACATATCTTCTTCTGTCAGTCCTGTTTACGCAGTATGAGGAGTTACTCAGGATGTGTTGTTTTGTTTAGGCAGAGGGGAACAAATCTTGTTTCTTCCCCTGAAGTTTTGTTTGCTTTTGGCTGCTTATAAGACCTACTTAAGGAATGTTGATTCTGAGCTTAACTTTTGCAAAGTGTCACCAAGTTATATAAAACATGGTTTTGATATTATACTTTTTTAAATTCAGCTTTATAGCAATCTTGTGTTTCTGTCTGCTCTTGTAGTGATCATGATAAACTGGAGTTCAGTTACACTCCTGACAGATACAGTACATCTAATTTTATCTCTGTGCTTTCAAGAATATTTTGTCTTTCCAATTTGCTATACGCTTTTGTCTTAATTTTGTTCAAATTTTTAGTTTGTATGCTTATAAAGATGATTTTCTGTTCAGTTAATCTAACTAATGTTATCGAGTCTAGATGATAAGAAAAAAGTTTGTTTAATTTAGGTTAAAATTTGACTACTTTTTAATAAATCTTAAAATTCTTAAATGTTTAAAATTGTCATATTCACACACACGCAAATATATATACATACATATATATATATATATATATATATATATATAATGCTCTGGGGTCCGAAAACCAGTCAGTATTTGGTGAGACCACTATTTGCCTCACGCAGTGCAACACATCATCTTTACATAGAGTTGATCAGAGTTGGTCCACTCCTCTTCAATGGCTGTGGAAAGTTGCTGGATACTGGCAGGAACTGGAAGATGCTGTCGTATACGCCGATCCAGAGAATCCCAAACATGCTCAATGGGTGATATGTCCGGTGAGTAAGCTGGCCATGCAAGAACTGGGATGATTTTAGCTTCCAGGAATTGTGTACAGACCCCTCAAAACTTGTGACATCTGTGGCATTGTGCTGTGTGATAATACCTCACATTTTAGAATGGCCTTTTATTGTGGCCAGTCTAAGGCACACACCTGTGCAATAATCATGCTGTCTAATCAGCATCTTGATATGCCACACCTGTGAGGTGGATTGATTATCTCGGCAAAGGAGAAGTGCTAACTAACACAGATTTACACAAATTTGTGAAGAATATTTGAGAGAAGTAGGCCGTTTGTGTACAGCTCATAAAAAATGGGGGCAAAAACAATAGTGTTGCATTTATAATTTTCTTCATTGTATGTTATTTCAAATGTTTGAGATCACTTCTTTTAGATAAAGTACAATTGGAGACATTTATAATGTTACCGTATCCACAAAAATATTAAGCAGCACCACTATTTTCACAAATATTTATTGAACAAAAAAAATCAGCGTAACACTATTTTTGAAGGATCATGTGACATTTATAATGGAGTAATGGCTGCTGGAAATTCAGCTTTGCCATTACAGAAATAAATGACATTAATAAAATTTATATTAAAAAATGTTATATTACAAAAAAATGATTTCACACTATTGCTGTTTTAGCACATTTTTTGATCAAATAAAAAAAATTACTAACCCCAAACTCTTCAATAGTAGCATGTATACTGTATATAGTTAGTCATTGAATTAGAATTAGAATTATTTAGTGTTAAAACCAACTGATAGTCAGTTTTGACAACAAAAAAAAAACTGCAGTTTGGAGTTGCTGTAATTTAATGAATATCATCCTCCTCAAGACCCCTCAAGCATCAGTTCATTAAAATCCAGTCTTGTTCTCAGAATGTATTTTCATGCACACTTATTGATAACTATATCACTATAACTATATTGTTAATTTCATTCAGTTTTTATTTTTTATTTTTTGCATTAAGACAATCTAATACAAAACCATAAAAGTTGTTTTTCCACAGCTACCTGCTGCCTATATGGTAAATCTTCTTATTAGTATAGAGGACACAAAGACACTCTCCCTGTGATTCCAGTTGCTTTTCTCTGTGCATTGGGATGTGTTGTCTCAGAATGCTAATGAGCTCAAGTAGGACATGAGGACATTACTCAGCAACCAGCACTGATGTGTTTGCATGCCTGTTAAAGCACCAGCAGGGATTGGAAACGTACTGACTTGGTTAATATGCTGCTGTGTTTGGTTGCATCTTTTTGGGTCTATTTTAAGTCACTGGAAAAATAGCCAAACACTCCTGAATAAATGTGCTATTGTTCTGAATATCACTTTTTGACCTTAGGGTTGAGGTCAAAGAATCCAAAGCACCAAGCTAGGAGCTAGCAGCAAGGAGCAAGGAGTTTATTAGTGAAGCGACAGTGATTTCCTGCAGTTTTAAAGAGTGAGTGAGATCTGAAAGTGTTTCTGCAGTGTCTGGACTTTCTTCAGCTGAAGTGACAGTAGAAGACCTTGAAGCAGCTGGCGTCCAGCTCAGTACCGCCCCTCACTGATTACAGCACACCTTTGACAGCCAGAACATTTGTCAGGGCCGCCCACTGCACGGCCCTCTCTGCACTTCCTGCTGCAGCCCACATGCATGCTCCTCACTGTGCACACACATGCGCAGTATTTCTCTAAATTATATTTTGTCCTCTTAGGTTCAGTGCAGTCGTGTGTGGTTACTAGTTTGAGTGATGGATGGTATCTATTTACTCGGCTTTGCGTAATCTTCAGACGATGATTTGGACTACATGGAAAAGCATTAACGAATACAGTTCATTGGAAAATGTAATAAAACATACAGTTCTGTTCAATGTATATGATATATATTATTGTTGTCATAATGTTTTTTTAATAATATTCTGGACACACTTTATTTAAAGTGCATTTCTCACCATTAATAAATCATTAACTATAACTTTTGCTTCAATAAATAGGTATTGGGTAGGATTAGGGATGTAGAATATCATCATTCAGAATATGTGCTTTATAAGTACTAATAAACAGCTAATATGTTAATAATAGGTATGCTAATAAGTAACTAGTTAAAGGAATAGTAAATAAAAATTGCCCCATGATATAACCCCAAGCCCTCCTAGGTGTATATAACTTTCTTCTTTCAGACAAACACAGTCTGAGTTTTTGAAAAATTTATCCTGGCAGGCTTGGTAATGCTTGTGGATAGCGGACGTTATTTTGAAGCTCTATAAATCGTATATATCCATTGTAAAACTAACCTATATGTCTACAGCTGTTGACGGAAGTCAGTGATTTAAGTTATAATTTAAAAAATAGAAATAATTTTGTTACGAAAACCCATCAATCTGCTTTAGAAGAATATGTTAACCCCCCGGAGGTGTATAGGTTAGTTTTGCGATGGATATATACGATTTATGGAGCTCCAAAATAATGGTCACTGTCCACCAGCATTACCAAGCTTGGAAGAGCCAGAAATTAATTTGAAAAAAACTCAGACTGTGTTTGTCTGAAAGACGAAAGTAATATACTGTAGGATGGCTTGGGGGTAAGTAAATTATGGGGTAATTTTCATTTCTTTAACAGCTATACCAAGAATTGGACCCTATCCTAAAGTGTTACAAATATTCTTATAAATAGCACTAATTTGTTTTTTTATTTGGTGCTCAAGAAATAGTTTAATGTTGGAAACAGTTGCACTGCTTTTTTACAAAAAAAACCAAAAACTTTTTATTAAAGCATTCCATGCAAGTTTGAAGGTCCTTGGCAGTCTGAAAATCTGTTGTAGACTTTCATGTTTTTTTATTAGCAGAGGAGTTTGAGTCAGGTTATTTTTATTTGTATAGTGCTTTTTGCATTTCGTTCTGTGATCCATGTTGTGTGACAGTAGCTGAGGCATAGAAGGTTTTTGATTAAAGATTAGGAAAAAAGCTTTTGAATAACATGCACTGATAAACTGTGCACACTAAATCCAGAGACGTATTATTAAGAAAGGAAACGGTAAAATTTGCATTATGTTGGCCTTTAATCACATTCACATAGCAAATAAGTAAGAGGAAAAACTCTTCAACTCTGTCAGTCCCTTTACTCTCTTTAAGCAGGCCTCAGACTGATTAATAATGCAATTGTTTTTAGATGTGTGTGGTGTGTATGTGTGTATACAAGAGCGATGGAGCTTGAGCTCCAGTGATGGCATTTTGCCTATTTTGTTCTGCTGAATTTATGCACGGTTTCCTCAGAGAGGGAGAGTGAGCTTCTCTCCCCACATCCTCTTTCGACTTTTGACTCTTTTCATTCCCTCTGTCCATTCCTCCCCTGTTCTGCGGCAGCTCTGGTTATCTTTTATTATAATTTTTTTATCTTCATCTCTGCAAACTTACTCTGCCCGAATACTAGTGCAAAATTGTTTTCTGAATTCAGCACGTCTACTGTACATATCTTTGTTGGAGAAGGTTGCCTTTTTTCTGACGATGGGTAAAATGAGGCCGCAGAAAAAGCATGCCCATTATCCTTAATGTTGGTGTATGGTTTTGCTGATTCATCAAGTTACAACAGCAAAGTATATTTCAGTTTCAGTTTTTTAGTATTTGTCAGAATCTGAAATTTAGAAAGCAAAACTGAGCACTATTGAAGATTTACCTGAGCTCTAAATCTGATGAAGATTTAGAAAAGATGTAGATTAGCAACAGCCTGGGATAGAGAAAGATTATAATAATTTTATTTGAATAGCTTGAATATGGTAATGGTGTGATATCTATGTATGCATGAATTAGCGTAACAAACCGACTCTATTTGGAAACTATTCAGTATGTTTATTTATTCTGTCTTCGAGAAGTTGCAGTCATTAGCATTCGCAAATCAGGCCATGCTCAAAATGCGAAAATCCCAGTGTCTTAATCTGCTGGCATGAAAATTCACCCATCTTTTCAAATGCATGTTATTGATCTAATTGTGAATGATTCATCCATGCATTTCTCATTTTTTAAACTTGTTTTAACCCGGTAATTTTTTATCAAAACATCACACCTTGATCTTTTGGTGAAAGGAAGAAGGACTTTCATTTAGTCTGCTTAAACCCTGTACCTTTATTGCAATCAGCTGCATTCAGATCTACCTCTATCCAATCAACAACTGATAGATAAATCTGTTTTTTTTAATTTTCTGTCTTTTTTACTATATGTCTACAGCTGTTGACGGAAGTCAGTGATTTAAGTTATAATTTAAAAAATAGAAATAATTTTGTTACGAAA
>JAUMHE010000048.1:5368528-5379010 GCA_032359235.1 Enteromius mattozi
AAGAAGCAAACCTGCATCTGTGGACAGTCTGGCTATTATTTCAGTAGTTCGCGCTTCCTTATAATCGCGGTAGTAATGATAGCATGCTTGGCGTGCTGTCCTCCCGGCAGACTCCAAGCCCTGGAAGTATAAACCCTAGCGAAGGTAGAGCTCGGCGTCCGACTCGGACCCAGCGTACCCCCCGGATAGTACGAACGAGGCGGAGGAGGGATGCTTGTAACGAGATACGGAAGGGAAGGAAACTGGCTTAATAATAGTGTATAGGTTAGAATCAGATTGGCTGACGAGATGAAAGGTAATGATTGGTAATACGGCGCCGGCTGTGTCTGATTAATCATTCGCGCTCCTCCCGAAATTAGTTTGGCAACATCACTAATGTATGACATTTTCTGCCATATTAGTGATTTCTGTAGAATTTCAATGTGCACTAAAGTTTCTGTATGACAGGTTTAGAGTTTTTTTTTTTCTTTTAAGGGGATGTTCATGTAGGATGCGTTCTTGCATTTAGGGAGTTGGAGTACAAAGAATTTACTATTTTTGAAAATAGGTCCAACTCCCCTAGAGTTCAACAGTTGAGTTTCTACCGTTGACAAATTCATTCAGCCAATCTCCGGGTCTGGCAATAGCTCTTTTAGCTTCAGCTTAGCATAGATCACTGAATCTGATTAGACCATTAGCATCACACTCAAAAATGACCAAAGAGTTTCAGCATTACTATTAATAACCAGCAAATTAGTAGTTTATTTAGGCTTAATGGTTTGCTAAAAGTGAGAATTGGACCTTAAAATAAAGAGTGACCAAGTGACTGGTGAACTATTTATGAATGATTGTAGTGGTGACTCAAGGGTTGTAGCACATCTGTCCAGCGTTTTATCATAAGACAATATCTTGGCGTGTGTGAAATGTTTTGATCTGGTTTTGTACTGCAATGTCACTTTGAGTTAATATATGATTTTATTTTTGTTCAAGGTTGGGTTTAAGAATGAAGCAGGTTTTAAATGAAGGCCAATTAAATTCAAGAAACAAACAAGAAAGTTCAACTCAACTCTGAGCTTCAGCCATCTTCTGAGATGAGTCTCGCTGAGATGATAGTCTGTCTGCTCTGCTTCTCTCAGTAGGATAAAGCAGACTTCTGCTTTATTGCCATGTTTGATGGGCTATTCACACAACGATAGGGGTTCACAAACACGAGGATGTGTGAATGTTGCTGGGAACAGCCTTTTTGCGCTCTCGGCCGGGCGAAGAAAGTCTATGATGCTTGTGGTTTTTGCAGATGTTACATGTTCTTTAGACAGCTTCCAAACAGACCAACAAAGCTCTCACCGCAGGAGACCAAATGCACATCTAAATGTTTATGCGAGAGACTGAGAATGCAAAATCGTAGCCATCGGCGGTGGGATATGGTTAGAATTAAGTGATATTGAACGCTGTGTATGTTTTATTGATATTCTGTATGGTCCCAGTAATTGTATACATCATTAAACAAGCTATTGAGGTATGGACACTGGCAGAGAATTGCAGTAATGAAGGTGATTAGTATAAGATTATTGTGTATCAAACCACCACCTTCAGTGGCCAGTTTTCAAAAGGCTATGTGCTGCTTTTGAGTTCTTCGACTGAACTTTAACACTTAGCTTGTATCAGATCGATAGTAGCAATGAACAGGCAAACAAATAGTTATCGATCCCTGTGTGTCCATGTGTCGTCTGTCAATAGGCTCTGCAGACAAACTAGACTTTGTGCAAGTCGAACAGCAAATTTTAATGAGCCATTAAACGGTGAAGCTGATGTTAATGAGGTGGAAATATGGACATGTAATGTCAATGAGTACAGATCATAGGCCAAAACTGGCATTTTTTCAGAAAGGAAAGAGAAAGACCTATAAACTGTTAGATTTGTAACAATGTTTTATGCTTTCATAAAAATATGGTAACACTTTATTTTAAGTATCAATTCTCACTATTTGTTGCTGATTTGCATGCATATTACTAACATACTGGCTATTTATTAACTGTGTATTATACATTCACCTTCAGAATTAGACATTGTTGCTTTTTACATTATGCCTTTCCCAATATGATGGTTAGAGTCCTTTCTCACCATAAGTGAGCCACTCTGGAGTTGGTTTTCTAATCGAGATGATACCATCTCATTCATGCATTTTGATGCAGATCCAAGCGTGACTGTCATGCTCGTATATGCTTAAACAAAGAGAACATTTCAAACAAGTGCTTTGTTTGAGAAACACCCTTTCACTTTGTTTCTTTCATATTATTCCTTTAAACCTGAAATATAGCATGAGAGTCATATTAACCAATGTTATGGTACTTATTTTTTAGTAGGGAGAGAGAACTGTTCATGTTTGTGTGAATGCTGTTGTAAAGTTTTGCGCAAGGAATTTTGCTTCAGTTTAAAAAGCTTAGGCAAAATTGCACCTTCTGTAGTTTAAATGTTAAAGAAAGTGCTTCATAAATTCAATTTCAGTCCAACTGTACAGTACCTGTGTAAGTGCTTTGTTTGAAAAACACCCTTTCACTTTGTTTCTATCATTTTATTCCTTGAGACCTGAAATATAGCATGAGAGTCATATTAACCATTGTTATGGTCCTTTTTCTTTTTAGTGGGGAGAGAGAACTGTTAATTTAAGTCTTTAGTTTGAATTAATTAAATTTGAATGTTTAGGTTAGGTTTTCCCAATTAAATACTGAGCTAATCCTCTTACACTCTCTTATCACTAATCAGTTAATGCACTTCTGAAAATCAATATAAAAATAGTGCAAGATGTGGAATTTTTGTGATTACCTTTTCTCTGTCATTAACCTGTAAACGTGATAGAGAAAAACCAAGTCAGGAGGCGTTCAGTCAAAATCAGCACTTTTCACAGTGAGACTGAGGGAGTAGAGTGGAACTGAAAGCAATTATTTTTCCACTACATTGCTCTTTCTGATATTTATAGATCAATGAACTCTACATGGCTATTGTTGTGTGAATGCTGGCTCCACAGCAAGGAAAAAAAAAACAACTGAAAGTTTTGCGCCTGCAATTTTGCTTTAGCGTAAAAAGCTTAGGCATACAGATTTTCTTGATTTCTTCAATAACAATGTTGTGTGAACTTTTTTCCAAACCATTTTTTTTTTATGCAAAATTTTAAAGGGAGTTCTTCATAATTTCAATTTCAGTCCAATTGTATAGTATCTGTTAGTCAGTGCTACACTAATAAGTGCTGCCTGCATTTTCTTTAGATTCTTTCCCAGAGTTTTCCAGGGTTGTATACGGGGAAAACTAGCCCTTGATCAGCAGAGAACTAAAATTCACCTGCATTAAGAATCAGTAAGCAGCCAAGTTCTAACAAGCTGTCCTCTACTCTCTCAACGCCTAATAAAGCGGCCGCAGATCGTACAGGAGATCACTGGTCACATCCATCTGCTTAACACAAATCAGCTGTCTGCAGCAGCTACTAATAGCTACATGGTCCCCTAAGGACACTTTAAAAATCTCTCCCCAAGTCACCAGCACACTGTAACTCAATGCAAGGGCTGTGGCGGAGGATACAATTAGCGGCCTGGGACAACTTCTGCACTGATCGAATAGCCCATCGGATACTTACTCCTATTTAATTAGCGGTGATTAAATCAACCCCTGCTGGGGCTCGTGTTTCCAGGGGAGTGCAGGGCAGACGGTGTGTGTGTGGAGGACAAGAACCAAAGTAGAGAGAAGAAAGTGAGCTGGAACTCGAGCCTGGATCTTCAGCTTTTGTTCTTGACTTTGTTTCACTGAGTTAAAGACAGATCAGTGACTGTGTGTGGAATGTCCAGACAGCCTGAGAGTGATACGGCACTTTCCTCTTTACATTTACTTTTCAGTTTACTCTTCTCTCTTGGGTATCAGCAGAAGTAATTTTGTCAGGGTTCCACATGCATTAAAAACCACAATGTATATGGCAAACCTATAAAAAAACTGAAAAATGGGATGCTTGCTTTGTTTGAAGGGGATATAGGATGCTCGTTTTGCAAGTTGGTATTACTCTTTAGGGTCTTCATAAAATGACTGTAACATACTTTGGCTAAAATTCCTCAATGGTTGTGTAAAACACCCTTTTTACCTTGTCAAAAACAACTCCAGCTGTTTCAAACTCAGACAGCCATTAAAAAAATCTGGCTGTGTGTTTTCTTTTCAGATTTCTGGAGCTGGCAGACACACTAGAAGCCTAACTAAATGCAACAAATAAATAAATGGATTAATTAATAAAAAATAAAGAAGTGAAAATTTCATCCGACATCCACTTTAAACCTGCTGCCTAGTCAATGTTGTGCAGTCAGTGGTTGTGTATTAACATTGCTGATCAGTGTTATTTTATTATTGTTATTTATATATTATTGTGTTTATATTTCATATATTCAGTTTTCTTTTTAATTTTTGTTTTGGTAATTTAAGTAATTTAAATCATTTTGTATGTTTGTTATAGGTTTTTGCTTTACTTAATGTATCTATTTCGCTACATTTTATTTTAAGCAAACAAAAAGATAATAAAGGGTTAGTTCACCCCAAAATTAAAATTCTGTCATTAATTGCTCACCCTCATGTCGTTCCAAACCCATAAGACTTTTGTTCATCTTCAGAATAAAAAAGAAGATATTTTTGATGAAACTGGAAAGCTATCTGGCCCTCTGTAGACATCAACACAACTGAAATTATCCCAGACCTATAAATGTAGTAAATACATAAGTAAAACAGCCAATGTGACATCAATCTATAGAGGGTTAGACAGCTCTCAGATTTCATCAAAAATATCTTATTTGTGTTCCGAAGATGAATGAAGGTCTTACGGATTTGGAACGACACAAGGGTGAGTAACTGATCAAAGAATTTTACATTTGGGGTGAACTAACCCTTCAATAATTTTTGTTAACAATATCGAATATTTGACTTTTTATAACCTGTCTTGCTTTAGGCAATGTTTTTTTGACTGTCGAAGAATTTTTTACAGACCGCAGGCAATTTTATATTGAGAAGTGCTGCTCTATCTGCTTGTTAAGTCATGATATTGAATACTGTTTCTGGGTACAAGTCTCTAATAATAGTCTTAGTATATATATTGCATGTCTTCAAATGGTAAAATCTAATGTATCTTTCCAGTGTTAATAAGCACTACCAAATGTTTAAGGAATGAAGCTGTAAGAATTAAATATATTTGCACTATGGCTTAAAACATAAGTGCCTCAGATATGGGGATGGTTTTGAAGTATCCATTGGAACCCGACTGATACGATGTGAACTGACAGCAATGTGTTTGCCATGGTTGGCATAGCATCTTGTTCTCATGGAGATGCAGACCAGACGAGTCATGGGTTCTCTGACCTTTTTTTCTTTTTCATTGTGTTGCTTTCTCAAAGTGGACACTCTTCCATTCTTGCTGCAAGAAATAAGTAGTAAACAGTAAGAAATATAAGTGAGTAATCCATAATTGAACTCCAGTTAAAAGCACATTGTGCTTGTAACATTTGGTTTTGAGCGTTCTGAATCCACAAAGCAATAGCCATGACGTACAGCAACAGCATATACAGTGTAAACAGAATTAAGTCTCAAAAGGTTTTGCACTAAAGCAATCTCTGCAAAGCCCCCAGAGCGCTTTCACCAGCAGCTACTGCCTGCAAGCCTCAGATGCAGTGCTGAATTGAGGTCTTTCATTGTTCACAAAACCTTACTCTGCTTCATGATCATATATATATAGGTGCACAGGCTTAAGCATCAGATCTAAAACATAACAAAAAGAAAATACATGGCTGTATATACATAGTGTGTATTTTGTCATGCATTTAATTTGACATTGTCAGCATTAGGCTACACTATAGCTCCCAAGCCAAATTATTTGTGGCTGTTTTATATTTTTTGTTATATATTTGTATTTATATTTTTGTATTTATAAATGTTAATTTGTTACTTTATATGCAGTTGATATGTAACTTAAATTTTTTTATAGCATTTGTTACAGTTGTTATATTTTTGTCATTAATTTACTGTCAGTTTGAGATTCTTACAATTTTATTAGTATATTGTAGTTATTTTCTTACATAAAAATATACATTTTTGCACATACATAAAAATATACACTTTATCTTTCCATTTGAGACTCGTTGATCTTCTGTATACAGTCATATCTCCTTCTCTCTTGTTGGTATTTGAACAGCAATTACAAATTCAGCATCTCTTTCCCACAGGCTGGTTTTGCTGTTCCAATCAGATGGTTATCAGCCTCCTGATTATTCCATCACAGCCCTGATGAACCCTGTCAGACTCTTAACAGTTCTGTCTTTGCTTAGTTGGGCAATAGGCAGTCATTTGTCACTTTGAATTGACTTGATATGATAAAGCAGATATGCAAAATGCTGGGCTACTGCACAAATGAAGCACTTTAGTAAGAAGTAATTTCAGTTTGGTGTTCAATTTCAAACTCAGTATGAGCTATACATGTTTCTGACATACAGTAAGTTCATGGAAATGTAGTAATTGTTTATTATTTTTGCATGTTATTTGTAAGCAAAATCTGCCAGATGATTTAAAATACCTGGTGGCAACCTGGTTACCTGGTGGACTTTTGACAGACAGATTAAGCCAACTGCGTTACAAGTGTTGATGTTTTCCTACCTTTTTTGCCACAGCCCTTTTTATCTCTTGCAAGTGATGAATTTGCCCAGCAATTTAACCAGCATATTGTATATAGCTTTTGCCATAATTTTATTCTTAGTGGTGTTCAGAATTTTGAATGACATCCTGAAATACAAAGTCAAGTCAATTTGAGTTTGTCGTGTAAGATTACACTTTAAAATAGGCAAAATATGCAAAAAAAGTGAAAAACAGCATGCAATATTAACTAGAGCTATTAACAATAGAATTTTAGAATTTTAACAACATAAAACCGTAATGGCAAAAATGCTTCAATTTAAATCCTCAAGGGTGGTAAATTAACATAAATTGATTATACGTCTTAACAAAAGGGTATATTTGTAGCAATAGCCAAAAAACATTGTATGGGTCAAAATTATAAATTTTTATTTTATGCCACAAATCATTAGGATTTCATTGGTGATCATGTTCCATGAAGATATTTTGTAAATTTCCTACCGTAAATATATCAAAATATATTAGTAATATGCATTTCTAAGGACTTCATTTGAACAAATTTAAAGGTGATTTTCTCAGTACTTTGATTTTTTTTTTTGCACCCTCAGATTCTAGATTTTCAATCTGTTGTAGGCCAAATATTGTCCTATCCTAACAAACCTTATTCATTCAGCTTTCAGATGATGTATATATCTTAATCTATTACCTTTTGTGGTCCAGGGTCACATATCTGTTGCATGTGAGGGACTTTATGCTTGGTAACATTATTTTGTGCCAATAAATAGCTTTAAATTGAATGTACACCTCATTTATAAACTGAAACCTTCATGTTGCTTGCTACTGCAAGTAATTATAATAATTATAAAGAAAACTGATTATGTTGAAGCCATGATGTTGTAGAGGAGTGGCTGTGGTGTCATGTGCTGTTCCCACTCTCACTTCGTTTTCTCTCCCTGCTTAATTTCCGGTGTGTCCTCAACTGTCTCTGTCAATAAAAGCTAAAACCCAATATGAAAAAAAAAGCTCTAAACTGAGTAGAGTTGGCAAAGGTATTCATGCATGCATGCATTCAGAAAAGATTAGCTATTGCTGAAGCTGGTGATGGTTGAATGCAAAGAGGCTTCATTGTTGTGTGTGAATAGGCTGCATTAGAAAACAAGCATTCACCAAGCATTAATCTTAAGTAGAACAACGTTAAAGACCATGTTGTCTACCTAGGTCATAGTTGCAGTTCTT
Organism: Enteromius mattozi; assembly: GCA_032359235.1. Lineage (NCBI taxonomy): Eukaryota > Metazoa > Chordata > Actinopteri > Cypriniformes > Cyprinidae > Enteromius > Enteromius mattozi. The sequence goes on from JAUMHE010000048.1 coordinate 5,376,386, forward strand.
TGTTAAAGTGATGTGTGTTATTTAAAATACTTTCTCATCACCAACCTTAATATGTAGGGACAACAATAAATAAGCTTTTTGCTTGTTTGCTTATTAAAGTTGCACTGATACTATTATGATAGTAAAGCTCTGTGGAAAACAGTTGTTTTGTGTTGACAGTAAAGTGAATTTTCCGCTTTCAGATAAAAAGATTATTTTATTGCGTGAATGAAATAGACACAAATCCATTTTTCTGAAGAGCAATGCTTCTTTCTAGTGACAGGCTGTGAATTGCTGTGTAGACGTATATTCAGACGTGTAATTATCTTCAGCTTGTGCATTGGCTTTAGAATAAGTGAGCCGCACATATCTGACAAATCACATTGGAGATTAAATCTGGGGGGGATACAGCTGAGTCAGGGGTTTTCTGTTGCGTTTTCTTAGAAGAGCCCTGGATGTCATTTTTCAGTTCAAATTTTATCAATATTATTCATGCATGAATACATGTTTATGCCTTAGACTCTGTATTTGATGCTTAATATGCATTTATTTTTCCTTTATCTAAAAGACAACATGAATTGTTAACATATCACAGTTCACTTCCATAATCTGATGTATTTCCAAGTGAATAAGGACAGTCAGTATGAAAATAATATAGTTCAACACTCCATTGGGAATTGATGGCCTACACATCAAAATGCCTTTAATTCCAAAGTAAGAAGTTAAATACAACCCAGTACTGGGTCAAATATGGACAAATCCAGCTATTAGGTTGCTTTCAACCAACAGTTGGATTAAATGTTTAACCCAACAGCTGGGTTTGTCCATATACAGTAATTTAACAATTAATCTGCTGTAAATTGTCGAACCAATGCAAATTTGCAGCACGGTGTCCTTCCCCTTTTTACAGATTGCAGTCATTAACACCTGTGTTCTTCATCAAATTAGCTTTTTTAATAGAGAGTCATTCTGTTTTGCTCTTGTCAGTGATTTTATTTGGCTGTATTTCATAGTGAATGTCACTGCAACACAAAGACCACAGCATTCTGAATGTACTATATGAGGACTTGTGTGGGAGATTCTTCTTTTCATAGCAGGTGATGTGGTAATGGATATATTGAATGTACAGTGCACATACCGAAGCACAGAGCAAAGTCATCTGGAGAAGTGCTGTGTTGGTGTGTGCTGTGTGTTGAGGTCCCTCCATTAACACTGAGGGTGCTTAGCTTCCATGATACTTGCAAACAGAGAAATAAAACAATGTATTTCTGCAGACCAAAAAAAGCTTCAATGTAATGGACAAAACCAACATGGCTGCTGTAGTACATTTCTCCATATGTATAGTACATACTTAATTCTGACCTCATTGTTGTCTAACTCTCTTTTAAAATACTTCAGTGGTGTTAGCAATGCAGTATTTTATGAAGACCGAGAGTGAGTTTGTGTGTTTGCATGCTTGTGTAAGAATGCCTCGAAGCGCAACCTTAGCCTGTTTTCACTCCACATGTGTCATATCGTTTTGCCCTTCCTATGGTCCAAGGCTCTGTGTGGCTATGGAACAAAATTGCTGGAAAATGTATGCAAATAAGCTCCTTGTTTTATTCATAGAGCTGGAACCTGAGCTGTGGGGCAACCATTGTTTTTGATTACTATCAATATAAAGTCTCTTCCTGTAATTACAGTTAACAGCTACAATGCCTGTAAGGAGCATCTAACAAGGCCAAAGACCAGAAAATTTCACAGTGGAATTTTAACGAAATCACAGTTGGTGGAATGAAAAAACATAAAAAAAGAAAAAGAGAAAGACATCACATCAAGTTTGTTACCTTATTTCTGTTTTGGTGCTGTTGAAGCCCTTAGTATGTTAATCTAATGTGCAGTAACAGTTGGGATATCAATGAGGAGTGTTATAGAGGGCAGAATTCTGGTTATCATCTGATAATACAGCTTTGCTTTATTTATTCCTGATCAAAAATACAGTGGAGTGCAATATTTTAAAATAATATTACAACTGTAAATGTATTTTAATGTGTAAATAATTGGTTTTATTTTTGAGATGGTAAAGCTGAATTTTCCAGCAGCCATTACTCTAGTCCTCAGTGTCCTATGATGACATTATAAACGTTACATTTGCTCAAATTAATCGGTCTGTTTGAATGCATTTCTTTCAAAAGCTCACTAAATAACTTTAAATTAATATTTAATAACACAAATAATTGAATAATTAGCATTTAAAGTTAGATTTATTTCTATTTCTTTCTTTTTTTTGTGGACAATATTTTATGGGACTTAAATTTTTCAGTGTGACCCATGCTGGCCAAACGAGTCAGAATGAGCACATTTTTAAAAAAATGCATACTTTTTATTTTCACATTCTCCATTAAAAATTATATATGACTTGTTGGAACTGGACAAAAAGAAAGATAAAAGAAAAAGATGCAAATAAACAGCAGTTTAATCAAGAGCAGTGAGTAATTCCATCTTTTCTTTTAATGTTTGATTAACATTGAGATTCTTGGATGTGCTTCACACTACGTCGGGCATTGAGACGTCTTTGTATCGAAAAACCTACGGACCGTAATACAATCTTGCATGGACAATCTTATCATCCTGTGTCATTAAAACGCTCGTTACCTATTTCTCAAT
>JAUMHE010000048.1:5379110-5395618 GCA_032359235.1 Enteromius mattozi
AGGTTTGATATATACTATAGGAAATATTGAGGGAGTTAGGTTATATTATCACTTTAAACAGCAGAGAGTGATAGACAAATACAAAGCTACATATCCGAGCTACAAACTCTCAGCAGAGCGGCGGCAGGCAGGAGCAATCGAGCTTCATAGATTCATAGATTCCACATCTTGTATTTGATGTAATGTAAGTAATATATCTTACTGCAGGCAATGGGTGATCAGCTCACTTTTTGCCTCTGATGGTTCAGTCAAACTGACCCCATTACTGTTAAATCACCTCCATTTGCATCACACCAGGAGCCACATAAGCAATCCAAAAGATGGCAAGACATCCCCCCCTCGCTCTCATTCTTCACTCTGTTACATTTGTAGCTCATTTACCCTCAAGCATTGCTGAGGGGTTTGACCTCCAGCGGTTAGGAGGAGAAAATCAACTGTGAGAAATATTGCGCTAAGCTCCCAATTGCCTCTTTTAACCCTGTGCCCTTGCTCCATCTGACCTTCTGACCGTGATAAATGTGTCTGATGTGTTGCAGGGGAGTGAGGAGGGAGATGTGGATAAGAACAAGTGCTGTACACTGTGTAACATGTCCTTTACTTCAGCGGTGGTAGCGCAGTCTCATTACCAAGGCAAGATCCATGCTAAGAGGCTCAAACTTCTGCTGGGGGAACAACCTGCCATAACAGCCAAAGGTATGTGCTTCTCACACAAACACACACGTAGCACTAAAATGTTCTCTAGGAGGGTGTTTATAAGGGTTGGGTTCCAAAACCCAGTACCAGTGTGGCACTGGTACCTAAGTAACCGGTATGTACTGGAACCAAATCAGAACGCAGATTTCGGTGCCTCATTTCAGTGCCATGCCTCGATCGATTGAAATATTTCCAGAAACGGACGTAACAAGTATCAGCACTGCACATGAAAAATTATTTCCTGACTGAGAAAATGCATGCGAACGTCTCGCTTACGTATGTAAGCCTCATTCCCTGAAGACGGGAACGGAGATGTCACGTCGGATATGATGAATTGGGATCTCGCTTCGAGAGACCAATCCACTTCGAGTGTATTAAAACACGCCAATGAACATTGGCATGCGCTTACTGCATCCAGCTGCAGCTGATCACAGCGTGAGTATAAATGAGCAGCTGGTGCAGCGCATATTCAGGTTTTCGCTGAGGAGCCGAGCCGGTGATCCGGCTGCTCAGTGGTGGTACAGCACCATTGGCGACGGGACGTGACATCTCCGTTCCCTTGTTCAGGGAACGAGGGTTACATACGTAACCGAGATGTTCCCTTTCAGTCGGTCACTCCAAGTCACGTCGGATATGACCGACGAATTGGGATCCCTACCAAAACGCCATGGACGCTGCCCCTTCCAGTGTCTCCCAAGCCCCCTCTGTCTGGCGTAGACCGGGGCTCACCACAAGAGGCCAGCTACTGTTATCAAAGCACTACCCATTCAGTAAAACTGGAACACTGGGATCGTCCCCATTCTATTGAACAGAGACGTACGGAAGTCTCAGGAGGTCTCAGGACGTATACTCATATGGACAGTATTTCAGGGCATATGGAAAATTGGAGGTGATTGAACCCTCTTAAGGTAGCAGAAGGTCTGCCGGGGAAACACAGGCTCTAGGTCTTAACCGTGGCATACACACATGGAGTCCTTTCAGGTACTCCACATGGACCCCAGCCCTCTACCGGTTCTCAAGGATTCATAGAGTGAGGGCCTGGCACCAGATGCTCCGCCATATCCGGCTTCCAAGGGGACGGATGGACACTCTGGAGAAGTTAACAAGCCAACCCAAAACCGGGCCTCTCAGTGCCTCTACCCGTTTGAGGTGAGAACACAGGAGGATACCGGTACCACACGAAGGCTATAGAATCTAGCGAATGTGTTAGGGGTCGCCCAGCCCGCAGCTCTACAGATATATGCCAGCGAGGCGCCACGTGCCAGCGCCCAGGACAATGCCACACTCTTTGTTGAGTGGGCCTGTAACCTGGGGGGGAAGGGCACACCCTGTGCTTGGTAAGCCAGGGTGATGGCGTCCACTATCCAGTGGACTCAGCCGGCCCAAACTCGCAGATCCAGGATCGGCCATAACCCACCGCCTTTATTGGACACTGTGAAGTAAGAGCTGGAAAACCCTGTATTCATATCGGCTAGAGGGACCTGCGGCCGGCTCCCTGGTGCTGCCTAGATGGAGGCTGCTGCGTTAGCTGCACGGGAGTGGGAGCGGCAGCAGGGGGGCACCCTCCGCGATGGGCTGACTGAGGTGCTACCGTCGGTGGCCGGGTGTAGGCAGCAGCTGCACACAGAGGCAAAATGCTTTTTAATGGCCTCAGTCTGCTTCTGAGCAGCAGAGAACTCCTAGGCGAAGTTCTCCACTGCGTTGCCGAAGAGGCAGATCTGGGACATGGGAGCATTCAAGAAGCGTGTCTTGTCTGTCTCACTCATGTCAGCCAGACACAGCCACAGATGGCGCTCCTGGACCACCATGGTGGACATCGTACGACCCGGAGGCCACGCCGTAACCTTCGTTGCTCGAAGCGCGCAGAGTTCACGAAGAACTTCCGGGTCATGACCACCCTCATGCAGATCCTTCAGTGTCTTGTCCTGACGGACTTGCAACAACGCTGTAGCGTGCACTGCAGATGCAGCTTCTCCGCAGGCCGTATAAGCACTGCTGATCAGAGCCGACAAGTGCCTACAGGCCCAGGTGGGGAGCACAGGATCTCCCTGCCCAGCGGTAGCGGCGCTAGCAACCGCTCCACAGGGGGGACCCCCATATACTCCCTAGCTGCACCGCTGTCAAGGGTGGTAAAGGAGGAAGAGCCACCAGAACAGTTTCTGGCAGTGAAAGGTGCCGTCCACGTACCAGGGTGGGGCCCTGAGAACCAGTGCGAGCCACCCCTGAGTACCAGTTATCTAGCCTCAAGGGCTCGGGACGTGGTGGAGCTTTCCACTCGAGCCCAACCTCCTCCAAAGGAAACAGCTTGTACCCCCTGTGGAGGTCCAGACTGTCCCTGAGACAGCTCCACTGGCTGCGGAGCGCCGGTGGAAGGAGGAGCCCTCGGAGGGGAATTCCTCACCATCACCGTAAGACCAGTCCGCCCCCCGCCAGAAGTACCGCTCGCCCGGCTGTCTCTCACCAGGGGGAGCCCTAGATCTGGGCAGAGGAACGGGTACCACACCCCTTTGCAGGTAGCGGAGTCTGGTCCGCAGATCTGCGATGGTCATCTTCCCACAATGAGAACTTGACTCATCCACGAAAGCCACCTCAGCGTGCTTCAAGCCCAGGCGCGAGAGGCAGCGATCGTGACCATCACCCGGCGCCAGGTAACGACTGCATCTTTAGACGCGTCTTTAAAAGGACATTCCACCCGTGAGCTACTCTTTTAGAAAAGCTCTTTTAGTGTGCTGAGGCGCACAGGGGAGATAGCCGCTTGCACACAACAGGGGGGGTAGTGCAACCTGATGTGGCAACCTACTCGACACAGAAATGACCAACACTGATGACGCCATCACACCAGCCACTAATCCTCGAAGCAGGGGAGAGAGATGAATATTGTGCGCACTCGGCTCTAAAGCGAAAAGCTGAATATGCGTTGCACCAGCTGCTCATTTATACTCATGCTGTGATCAGCTGCAGCTGGATGCAATCAGCGCATGCCAACGTTCATTGGCGTGTTTTAATACACTCAAAGTGGATTGGTCTCTCGAATCAAAGACTGAAAGGGAACTCAAGTCAGAAAGCTCTAATAATACAGATGCAACAAATCTTTGTAGTAACATACGTTCTGACTTAAAAGCCCATTTTTAAACCCAACAAAAGATAACTTTATAACCTTTTTACTTCACAACACCAGTAAAATGTTTCCTTTTGTGATCTGATGTAGCTTTTTGTCACAGAATGGTGCAGAAAATATGTTCCATAGGCTACTGTAAAAATAATACATTGATTAGCGATGGATTATAAATATACTTCATTATTATAAAAAAATACCAGGGATGGCTTGAATAACCCTGATAAACTACTAATCTAACTTTTTCCTGACGCAAAAATGGGTTAGGGTTAGGGTCTAACTTCCGGTCTCATCCACGTCTAGCTTTTTTTAGCTGCTTGATATCAAAAATTGGTGTGTCCTATTATGTTATTTTAATGTATTATCTTAATTATGAACACACTGGTGTCGAATACAAACAGTTTTCCTCGTTATTTCTCTATAGCGTCTAAGAAACCGGAAGCCTCACCCATAGGCTCTTCCGTGTTCAGGAAAGAGGTGGATACATTGTTGCAGTCGAGTGTTTATTGCCTTTGTTTTTATCATTCAGAACGTTTTTATCTTCTGTTTACTCAGTTACAGTGATAGCTCCACTGACCGCTATGAGTACCGCTACTTCTGTGACTGGATATATGTGGATTTTGTGTGCGAGGGCGCCCTCTGGCGTTCAGTATGAATGAAATGGATGTCATGTGTTTATAGTGCTAATGGCCAATCCATCCTTTTTTGGGAGTTTTATTTAGTTATTTAAAACATTTTTTTAAGGATCGATTCAGGCACCGTTTATTGAAAAAAAAAAAAATGTTTGGCACCGGTATCAAAAAATACCCCAAAAATACCCAACGCTAGTGTTTATGTATGAGGAGATCTGTCGAAGATGAGTGTCTGTGGCTAGAGGATCAGGGCAGGCGTTTGAACGAGCCAGACACTTACAGCCTTGCACTGAACAGCATTGCTCACCGCCTTCTTGCCTCCAGGGGTAATTGACCTAAAAATAAGGCGGAAGAGTGTGTCTGTCTGCGTTTTCGTAAAAAGAGCTTTACAAAAGCAGCCAAGTGAAAGCAGCGAGTTTGAGAATGCTGTTGTCACACTGTCTGCATATTTGTGTTTATGTCTGTGTTCATTCTTGCATTAGGTCTCTGTCATGCGGTGCTCTGCTGTGCATGTTAGGTTTCTGACCTGTTCACAGCACAATAGCAATGAGCAGAAAACACTCAGGGATCTGTGGGCTCTCAGAAATCCTTTGCCCGTAGGATGATGCACAAAGGATATACAGTGTGTACAGTAGAGAGAGGCTTCGTGTCATTTCCATTTCAGCCAATGGAGAGAGAGGCTGCAGCAGCTCTCAGTTCCGTTCAGCATGCATTAGTCACCAGCTTTCCTACTGGCTGTGCATGTAAATGGCTAATGTGTTTATTAATTACACTCTTCACTGGACAGCTGTGCCACATATGGCATAGTTAGGAGGCCCACCACATCACATCTAGTGTTTAGGATCAATTACACAATTCTAACGCTTGAGATGGAGCCACAGTCTGCCCACTGTCTATGTCAAACTGATGTAATCTAATGGGCATACAAGACTGGTGGATGAAATAGGTGTATTTAACATTTAATTTAGCATATGAATTTTACACAAATATTTCACATTTATTATAATAATGAAGTCAATTTAATGATTAAAATACCTCAATAAAACTAATAATAATAATAAAAATATTATTATTATTATTATTATTATTATTAGGAGGTATGTTTTATTTACAAATTACATTGATTTTAATATTATAATATATACTACTTGAAAAACAATCATAATATTATAATAAAAACAATAAAGTAAAAATCTGAAAAGTAAAAATAGTATTTTATCATTTATTATTTAAAAAAATTGGTATTATAAAATGTCTAAATGAAATAGTAATAGTAATATTAAATACATATAAATATAAAAATACATATAAGTTAGATTTATTAATATTATATTATTATAATAATTATGCTTATGCTTTTTCAAATATTACACATTTAGTATATTAATAAAATCTATTTAATAATTTAAATATATACAATTTATGATGATGATGATGATGATTAAATGCAATAAAGATTGGTATTATAAAATATCTAAATTAAATAGTAATAGTAATATTAAATATATATAAATATAAAGAAAAATACATTTAATTTAGATTTATTAATATTATATTATTTTATTTTATTATAATAATTATTACACATTTAGTATATTAATAAAATCAATTTAATGATTTATAATGAAATATTTAATAATTATATCATTTATGTTGATGATGATGATGATGATTATTAAATGCAATAAACAGTAATATTTACCATTTGTTATTGTATTATTTTTTGTTTTAGAATTTTTTGTTTAATATTACTATTAAAATAAACTCCTTGACCTTATCACCATGAATGGACATATTTTTTAAATGATTTCACATTTCTCTTTTACTTATCGACCTCATAGTGCACATTATTGTTTAATGGTCTTGTGTGTTGCCATATTAATTTAAAAGTTTTTTTCAATGGGCTGGTTTTAAATGCAAGGCTATGTAGCATATCTGGTTTAAAATGAATTACCGCTGTAGTCTTGTTTTTTTCTTTGCTCTCTCTCTCTCTCTGCTTGTTCCTCCCATGTTTCCTGTCACTGACTGATGCCATCATTAGCTGTGCCATCTGCGTCTGATGGCTAGAGACAGACGAGGCTTGTGTCCCACTCCGAGGGGATTGAGGCAGACTATCAATCCCTCTGACATGTGGCATACAGAGACAGACTAGCTTAGGCCCAGTTTAACTGAGCAGAGAGGAGTTCTCTTCAAACTCAGTAAGCCTTTCACTGCCCTGGCAATCTGGGGACAAACTGTAAACATGTTGCAGTGCCACTTCAACATTTGTTCACCGTAACCAAAAAGTGCTGGGGCATCATTTATAAAATGTTGTGCAGAGACCATCCTAAATTTGGTCTTAGGATCATTTCTGTGTACATTTGATTCATAGAATGAACGTATGAACAGACAATGCATGTGTCAGATGTGAAATTGATGAATCGCACATAATCTTGAACTTGCACAAAAGTAGGACGTGGAAAGATTATTTGAATTGTTTGAATTGTAATCTTTGTATTCATATTGGCTTAATTTCTGAAGCATGTTTTTACTATTTTTTTTTTAAATGTTGCTTGATCATTTTATAATGAATTTGTATCATTAAGTTGTTTACTTGTTTGATCTGAACTTACCTTACCTTTTTATGAAAAAGTAGAAGTCTGTGTTGGCTTTTTAAAAAATCATTATCACAGTCACATTGTCACAAAAAATTCTAACATAATTTTAGAAATTGAACCTAGAAGATGTACATTCAAGTCATTTTATCACTATAATTGAAGGTATGTCAGAATAGCTTAATAGATCAAGTAATTTAAAAGGAAATTTAAGGAATAGTTCACTCAAAAATGAAAATCCTGTCATCATTTACTCATCCTCGAGTAGTTCCAAACCTGTATGAATTTCTATGTTCTGCCGAAAACAAAGGAAGATTTTTTGAAAAAAGTTTGTCACCATGTTGTTTTGGTCACCATTGACTTCCAAAGTATAGGGAAAAAAAATAAAATGGAAGTCAATTATGACCCACAACAGCCTGGTTACTAACTTTTTTCAAAATATCTTCCTTTGTGTTCGGCAGCACAAAGAAATTCATACAGGTTTGGAACTACTTGAGCATGAATAAATGATGACAGAATGAACTATTCCTTTAATGCTCACTGATAATGGTTTTTAGAAGTTAGCTTGTATTGTGTGATGTGCTAGGATCTTAGTGGCTCTAGCGCAGTTTGTGTGAGATAAAACCAGGCCATTGAAAGGCCACCCTTATTGATTTCTGCATAACACACATAAGTGACGTGACTGAGTGAAACCAGTGACCTGAGTCCAGCTCATCTCCTGGGAAACACTACTGTTTCAGCCGGATATCAGCTAATAACACAGAACACCCTGTCTCTTTCTCCTTCTCCTCTCCTCTTTTATATTTAGTAAGACAAATGAGAAAGCACTGGAAGGCTGTGTGTATTGACCTACATGTACATTTGTTTATTTATACATGACATTTAAGGCTACTACATCCATCTTATTAAATTACTCAGTAGGGTGGTTTGCAGTCAGGTCTGGATGCCTATGCACCCTGTTACTACAATAAACATCTTTGTTTCTGATAAATATGGGACAATTCTATATTGTTTGTGCAAATGTGTGTCAATATACATGTTAATTGTGGAAACTGGGCAAGCTACCTAATTATAATTTGAAAATAATTACATTTTCCTTTTTTTTTTTTGTAAGGCATCTTCAAAAAGCTTTGTTGTTATTATTGTGAGGTGTTTAATGTTGTAAAATATATCAAATATGTGGTCAAAAAGCAGGGAGCTAGATGAGATTCGGCAGTGAGAAAATTGTACAGAAACTCCAGTGAGGACTTTTTAGAGAGGAAAGCGGATAACTGAAAGGATAAAAAAGAAAAAAAGCCTTTGATCCTGTTCTGGTTGATCCAGAAATGGAATCTCTCAAGCCGCACACCTTCATTGCATTAGGATAAGATTGCGTGTGAAATGCACATTCGGTGGTTTGTGCCATTTTTTTGTGCACTAAAGCTGTTTATAAGGTTCTAGCATGATTTGTGTATTTGGGGAAAATGTATTATAAATTTAGTTAGCATGTAAATAAGACAAATAACCTAAATTTACAGAAATGTAGCTATACATTCAGTAGAATTATAGAAATAGAAATAGAAATATTCTTCTGTGAAAAGATAAAACAAAATATGCATCAAATGGTATCTGTTAATCAGAAAGTCAGAAATGATATAAATTTTACGATAAATCAGGTAACGTGAAGGCAGAATAAACTTCATAACTAGGCCTGTATGGAGTCTACAGCTGTAAAGTTTGGCAAAGAATAATTTCTAAATGTATACACAATCGCCTTGAATGTCTGCTTAATAAATATATCAGATGTTTTGCATGTTTCCCCCCACAGTTAAATGTGATAAAAGTGTGTACTTCCAGACCTAACAACACGCAACAGTTGTCGCTAGGAAATCACGTAAGGTTTTGTGCATATGACTGTGCAGGCTTTCTTCTTGGATGAATGATCTCTTCGAAAGTCCCTCTTCATCTTTATGTCACCCAAATCCAGTAGCTGTCTTTGTGCCTGCAGTAAATCTCCTGATAGATGACTCTTCCCTTATTGCCTAAACTGTCACCTGGAATTACCTGAAGTTTCTCTGTTATTTCCTCCCACAGAATCTCATTAATGTTTGAAATCTCCTGCCTGCTGGTGTCAGACTATTGTTTGTTATAAAGAAGACAGGAAACGCATTACCGGTGAATCTTTTTCACTGCAGCAGTGGCCATGAACTGAATTTTTTAGAATGCGAGAGACTTGATTTCAATCAGTGCACCATGAACATTTTGTTGTTGTTTTTTGTTGCCGCTGTTCTCGACCTGCTATCCCATCCTCTGTCTCTAATTCCATTTCAGTTACTGTATATATATAGCCTTTCCTTAACCAGGGATACTTGGGAGCCTTCTAAGTGATTTTAAAGTGCTCTTATGCTGCAGCAGGCAAAGGGCAGCAAATAAATGGAAGGATGGAGGTATATCTGTCTTTTGGGGAACAGACATGCTCATCGCTCCTCCCTGAGCTTGCGAATAAGAGGCACAGTGGGGAAGTGGACAGTGAGGTGCTAATGATACACTGAAATAATGTAAAAGAGCTGGTTTCATGCCCAAAAGAAGAGCAAGGAGTAACAGTTCTGAACAAGGTTTTGGCCACCCCTGGTGACCGCGAGAACATAAAGTAAAACTGCGATAGCTGTAATGAATGACTTTAGTATCACAGGCCCGTGGCATCAAATTTGATTTAGGCAATACAGAAGGACTATTAAGGCAGAAGTCTGGTTGCAGTAATTACACTGGGTGAAACATTGCCGTCTGCATTGAGAGACTAGTGATGGTGACTGATGGTGTTATTGGGGACATTCCCTGGGGATTATATTCATTTATCCTTTAGTGAGGCTCAGTGTTTTAGCTAATTATACCTAGTGAATTGCTGTGTGATGTTTCTGGAAGGACTTCACACTGCCACTTTGTCCTCATGAAAGGTAGTATGCGTTTAGCCAATGAACATACATTTACGTCACAGATAGTGACCCTACTCTGAAGTAGAGCTAATTTAGTTCTTCCAAATGGAGTTCCTAGATATAAAATCGTTCCTAAGTTCCTTTTCCATGCCAAAAAGTGGGTAGTTTCATAATTAGTTTGGGTACTACAAAATAGTTCCTGCGGTGTGAAAAGCCCTTATGTGGTTAAAAGTTTGGGGTCAGTAAGTCTTTTATTTAAAAGTAACAGTAAAGACATTTATAATGTCACAAAAGTTTCTATTCCAAATACATGCTACTTTTTGACTTTCTATTCCACCAATAATCCTGAGGAAATTAATAACACAAATAATTGAGCCGTTTTCAAGATCACTAGTAATGATAAGAAATGCCACTTGAACACCACATGAGCATATTACAATGATTTCTGAAGGATCGTATGAAACTGAATACTAGTAAAGATTAAAGAGATATTTTAAATGGTCTATAATTAAAATTAGAATGGTTCTACCAACAAGTGAACTGTCATCTGATGTTATGTGAGCGGTGGTTTATATTGAAGGTCTGTGCAGAATAAGGCCGGGTTTACACTGCAACCATGAGCAGTGCATGTTGACAAACTTTCAAGACATTAAAACTTCTCATAACAAATTTATACTGTAGTTGCCTTTGTAAAGATATATTTGGAGCCGTCGTTGTGGTGCTGTACAAACACTTCCAATGCAAATACTTTGACGAGCCTGCAGCTGCAGTGACAATGTTTTTATGCTGACATGAATCTAATGCGAAAAATGTATGGCATTTCAGTACACAGGTATAACAATAAATCAAGACATTCATTCTATTCCACACACAAAGCACAGTGACACTCACTATTAAAGCAAGGAACTGCTAGTGCAGTAAGTTGTCATCATGTGGCACATGGCTCAAAAGGAACAACTAACACAACAAGTGCAAATAATCTAAATAATGTCAAAAAACTTGGTGACTCTGTATAAAACATGGCATGTGCAAAAATGTCTGTCTTAAAATAAAACAGTTATCTTAACTTAATCCACCCAGGGATGGTGTTGGTCTTGTGTTTATAGGAAACTAGAAACCTTCCTGTTTTTCATTTTGATGGATGCCACTCCGTAAACCCCTGAGCTTGTAAATCAATACTCCACTGTTTCAGTGCCAGATTCTGCTAATATCCATTGTGTTATACTGCAAGAATTAGGTAACCCTCGTTCCCTGAAGGAGGGAACGGAGACGTTACGTCATTGACTGACGTCAGGTGGTCCCGCATGGGAGATCAATCGACTCTGACTTTGAGAAAATGCCAATGAGAATTGGCCGGTGGATTTTGCATGCAAAGCCACTCCCCCGGACATCCAGGTATATAAGATGGCGGTGCGCAAACCACCATTAGCTTCCTACTGAGGAGCCAATCACAACCGACTCCCCACGTAAAGGCGCAAAGCGTGTACGGGACACAGCAATTCAAGGGTCGGTTCTGCCTCCTCCGCAGGCAGCGCTTGCAAGTTCACCACCTGATCCCGAAAGGGTGTGGTGGGAACTTTGTGCACATAACCAGGCCCAAATTTATCTCGGCTGGAGGGACTGGCTCAATCGCGTCCTTCGCCAACAGGACGGTGATCTCCGCACGCAGTACAGAGGTGCTCTTCTCTGAACGAACAGAGGTGAAAAGAATGCCTGTGAACCTCGCATAGCCGAGTCGGACTGTCCTGATCAACCAGCGAGATGGGCTGGGAAGTGCTAGCAAGGCCCCCATCCTGCGTACAAGCGGGATCAGCGGAGCAGTCGACAACATTTCGACGGTGGGGCAGCCGGGGGGAGAGAGGCGGCTCGATCCCGGAGGCAAACCGTCCGTCCGGATCTTTGGCATCGCGCCGGTGCAAGATATGCTTGATGGCCGTCTGTTTCTGGACTGCCAAGAACTGTTGGGCGAAGGTCTCGTCAGTGTCGCCAAAGAGGCCGGCCTGGCAGACGGGTGCGTTGAGAAAGCGAACTTTGTCAGTGTCACTCATCTGCACCAGGTTCAGCCAGAGATGGCGCTCCTGGACCACCATGGTGGACATCGCCTGATCGAGGCCTTTATGGTCCGCCGAACCGAAAGGGGTAGTGGACGAAGCTAGCCTTCTATTAAAAGAAAGCCATGCTATAAGCAAAGCCATGGACATACGCTCACAGTGAGCACATGAACCATCCGTGAAAGCCATCTCAGCGTGACTGAGGCCCAGACACGTAAGACAGCGATCGTGACCGTCGTCAGAAGTGAGGAACCGCACCCAGAAGCACACGGTCGGAACAACATCCCGGAGGGCATGCTCGATGACTGTGTAGCTGTTAGAAATTTTGCTCTTTTAGTGGACTGGGACTGCCAAGGGGAGGACTGCCACACAGCTCCAGTGCAGCCTTCTCGGCTGAGGTGCACGCCGGTCAAGGGCTCTTCTACAGCAGGTAAGTTTTTTCTTCTCCAGTCTTCTTCACGAGCGAATCGGCTCCGAAGCAGAAAAGCTAATGGTGGTTTGCGTGCCGCCATCTTATATATCCTGGATGTCCGGGGGAGTGGCTTCGCATGCAAAATCCACCGGCCAATTCCCATTGGCATTTTCTCCAAAAGTCAGAGTCGATTGGTCTCCCAGGCGGGGACCCCTGACGTCAGTCAATGACGTAACATCATAGTGACTGACTGAAAGGGAACTGTCAGATTCTCCAATAACAGCAGCCAAGGCTTAAAGGAGTTACACATTATTTACTATACTTTACTCTCACATTTATTACATTTATATTTGCTTCACACTTTTAACATTTGTTCTTCATAGACAGCTAAGCCTTGCCACACAATAACGGCTATGTAAATTTCCTGTAGGACCACACTTCAGGCAGGATTAATTAATTGAATGGCTTAAATGCAAATGTATTGTCTTTCATTGTGCCAAGAACTCAGAGGCCCTGCAATAAACAACATTTCTTTAGAGAATGACCGTCAGTTAAAAATAAACTAGATTAAGCTTTCTCAAAATGAAGTTCCCTGCTCATGTACTGTCGTCCTCTTTTGTGGCAGGTCATTTATCTTCTTTAAATTTTCATCTCATGTAGCATTTTAATTTAATGTATCAAATTTAATTTTTGCTGCAGTGGTTGTTAATTGCCTAAATTAAATATTGTGTCCTATCCAAAGCATGCATTATACTTTTATCAACCCCGCTGGAAAGAATGTAAAAGAAAAGTGAAAAACAGATTTAAGGAATAATGCACGTGTTTTGGCAGGGTATAAATTTCCTGGCACAACAAGGGTACTTTTCAACGTGTCTCCTTGTTTGTGGATGTCCCAGTTTTTACAGATATTCTAATAAATCAAAGCTTTGTAGAAAACTTATGCGGAGTCTCTTTAGCCCCTGACATAGCTTTTGCATTCACCATTTATGTAGTTTATGTATCAAATCATATATAAAGTTGCAAATAAGGCTGATGAACAGGCAGTCAGTGTAAATGTAAAACAAACTCTCTCAAAGATATTGGGTCAGTTCACTCTCACCACTCAATAAAACCTATGAACACTAATAAACTCAGACAGGAAGTGGCTCATTCTTTCCAATTGTCCCTTCTGCCAAAAAGTGGATGTGATGTTGAGGCTGAAAAGAGCTTTTGTGAACATTGTCCATGGCAGAGTGGACAGCCACTGAGGTGTTAAACTGATTGTTTTGCCTGGCATTATGATTCTCTGGTGTATTTTGTGTTTATTCTGTCTGCTCTGTGGTGATGCCGCCATCCGTGCACAACGGTAAATGAGAAAAAGAAGCTTGGCTTTGTGTGTGTGTGTATGGGTCAAATGCAGGACTGTCAGAAACAATGCAGTATCAACAATATCATCTTCCTGATAAAGTCACTGGCAACAGCTTGTTAGTTATGTAGCAGAGGACACATCCAAACACAATGATGAATAAAATCTCAGTAATTGGGATGTTGCTGTCAAGATCGAAAATAATTTACGACTAGAATCACTGAAGTATACAAGAATAAGTCATACTTTTGTTTGTTTCATTGGGTTATTTAAACAGTAAAATGTCATCACATAACTGGGAATAATTTGTTGAGTGAGTTTTCCATTGCTTTCTGAGCATGTACTTACGGAAATCCAAAAATCCTTAAGCTATCTGGATTGCAACTACAGTCCAAAATCATACACTTAAAGGGCCAAATGAGAGTAAAACTTTTATTTATTGCCAGTTGGCAGATCATTTTATAAGAAATGGCAACATTACATGATTTAAAGCAGATTGTGTGACCCTTGTGATGTAAGCAGTATAGAATCAAAGCAGTACAAACTGTAAAACCTTAACCCTGGCCCTCACCTCGTCTAGAACAAAGGCATGTTTCTTCAGAAAGCCATGTTGTGACAGATGTATAGAATATTCTATACTCTAAGCTTCTAAAACAGCAAAAAGAAAAAAAATCTGTTTTTGTAGCATTTCCATGTCACTGAGATGGATGATGATGGAATCAGTAGTGTTGCAAGTGAGTTAAATGATGATGGAAACAGTAGTGTTGCAAGTGAGTTAAATCTGAATGAAAAATATAAATAATTTATGACAATTTAAATAAAATATAACCATATCTCTTTTTCCTCAGGATTCTTGGTGAATATACAGTGTAAAAGAACAGCATTTATTGGAAAGTGAAATCTTTAAGTGTTCAATGTCATATTTTGAATGGTAGTGTACATATATTTTAAATTACATAACTAGTTTAGTGGCCAGTAACAAACATTTATGATTTGTAAAATTTCTCATTTTCTCCAGCACTGTTTAGCAATAACTTTGGACCCAGGTTCCAGCAAACATTCAGAGAGTATAATGGAAATATGGAGGAAAAAAGTCTCCTGCAGTTTGCAGTGACTCTCTCCCAATATATAATGGTATGTCCCAGAGAGCACCAAATCTTGGCCATTGCCTATAGCTTTATATAGCAATCTACAGAATTTAGCATCTTGTACCTGGTTGCCAAACTTCTGCAGACTTGCCATAAACACCTCCCCTGCATATTTTGCTATTGCGCTCGAATCTGAAGTCTTAAAGAGGTCATGAACTGCCTTTACTTTTTATTTTGTCCTGTTCTCTGAGGTCCACTTTTATAATGTTATCAAGATTTTTAAAATTTTTACTAAAAATATTACTTTCAGATCCAATATAGTTTTCACAGCATTTTAGTTTCAATCCTTTTTAAAATCCTGCGTCAAAGTGTGCCTTGTTTGTAAAGGCATCTGCAGTACAATGAAATGAACATAGGACTATGTTCTACTGACACGGTCTGGAATTTATTAAAAAATAAAATCCATCAATTTTTTCCTAATGTTATGATCAAAAGAAAGGTGATGCATGTGTTTTTCCACAACTTGGCACTGCACAAGAGTCTTGTTGTCTTCTGAGCCATCTTTATCGTTTGCTTTCTGTGTAGACCTGTGTTTGTTTCTCTTGTTATTTACGTTACATGTGCAAATTGGTGTGCGTGAGTTAAACATGCAGCGATGTAAAAGCAGACGTTGATCTTCTGCAAAGGCTGTATTTAGCCACAGTATTACATCATAAACAGCACATTGGCTTCAATGTAGGCTGTTTTTAGACTAACAAGAAAGTTTTGAATTCTGAAACTTAAAGGATGTTTTTATAGCACAATGACTTATATGTCAAAAGATCAAAGAATTTTTTATTTCTCAGTTCATGACCCTTTTAAATACGTAAATATAAAATAAATCATGTTTTAAATAATTTTTCCATTCTAATTGTCCCGCTTTATTTCCTCAGAGGTGACACCTAGTCCAGTGAAAACACCCTCCTTAGAAACCTCACCTGTGAGCTCGACCCGTCAGCACAGGGATTCTGATCGCTACTGTCAGCTGTGCAATGCTTGGTTCAACAATCCTGGAATGGCTCAGCAACACTACGATGGCAAAAAGCACAAGAAAAATGCAGCACGCGCAGACCTACTGGAACAACTAGGGAAGACTTTAGACATGGGAGAGATGAAAGGTACAAACTTAAACTCTCTTAATGGCTGTTTATGGCTGCATGATTAATTTGTCTGTTAGTTCATTAGATGAAGCATTGAACTGAATGATAAAAGACTTGTATTGCTTTACTGTCCTGCAGGTCTTTGAAGGAAATGAGAATGCTGATTATATTGGCCAGTGCAACTGCCTAGAAATGAATTGGTTATGCAAAATTACTGTGTCATATAATTAAGCTTGAAATGACTAGGTGTGATGCCATTTAATGGTAATTGAGGTTTATGCAGAAATCGATTGAATACATGCAAATATTTTCCCTATGTTTTTTTTATAAAAACATTTCAATATTTTAGATTAATAATTTATGTTTCACTGAAATAACCAACCCCAGAAGTATTTACAATGAGGTCCAAAAGTCTAAAGACCATGCTTCAAAATGGATATGTTTACCCTTTTTGGTAACACTTTAGAATAACGTCCCGTTGTAAGTCATTTATAAGTGATTAGTTAATGATGAAATGTTCATCTACA
>JAUMHE010000048.1:5396666-5415766 GCA_032359235.1 Enteromius mattozi
TGTTTGCAAAAGACGACTGAAAAAAGGTCAAATTCCAACACAACGCAGACTGTTGTGTTCCCACTCCGTGGGAGGGGCCAATATGGAATATTTCCAAAATTCCCAAGTTTAACTTACCATGGAAATTTACCGGAAACTTTCCGGAAATTTACCGGAAATTTTCCGCCCCTTTGCAACCCTAGCAGTCATTGCAGTGAGGGCTTCCACCTAGCAAGTAGCATGGGATGCTTCAACTCATTAGAGCTAAAAGGACTCAATGTGGTGCAGATCAAAGCTTTGGAGAGATTGGTGCTGTGAGACTGAGATGACGTGTGGTTGGGTTTAGTTTATTTGGACTGAAGGTTATCCCTAGCTTAGAGTGATGGATGGTGAATTCAGAGCAACCTTGTTAATGGAAGACATACACAAGACTTGGCCAGGCTCATAGTGACTATTACTCTGTCAGCACAAGATTAAAATGGAAAACAATTAGGCTGAGTGCTGAATCAGAAAATAAACTGGAGATTTTTACTTCTCTTGAGGATAGAAATTTCGACATTTCTCAACATCACAACAGATTCAGTAATTATTTGACGATTTTGTCACAGATCCCAGATTCACATTAAGGCCCTGTTTAGACTAGTGCGTTTTCATTGTAAAATGCATGACTTTTGCTTTTGTTACGGCTATCGTTTACACTACTCAGGCGTTTTAGAGGTCGAAAACTGAGACTTTTGAAAACGCTGCAGACCCCGTTTTCATTTGAAAACATCTGCATTGCTTTTCAGTGTAAACGAAGCAAAACCGAGACAACCAAGTAAACAATAACATCTTGTTAATTGTTGTACCCATAGATATGCATTGGTAGAATCCCATCCGATAGCTCAAAGCATGTAGATGTGTCTGTGAGCTAAATAATAGAGCATCTACCTATAGACGGTTTCATCGGGTGCATGCGCCTGGACCTAAGTTAACTTCCGGTCTGTGTTTGTTTATCGGTCTGGTTAGTGCCGCCGGCTACAACCACGTAATGCACGTTTAAAAATCAAACCGAGGCGTGAGTGTTTTTATATCACTGTATTTCTAAAGGAAGACTGTCTTTAGAAAATGTAATTTTCATTTCATCCTGCATATAAGGAAGCGTTTGTAAGCTCAGAGCTGCTTTGGCTATAGCCGTTACCGGGGAAACCTGTCGTTTCTCGTGCTTAAAACACCTCCTGCTGGCACAGATTGAGTCTGCATTTTTAATAAATCCGTCTGATTTATGCAGCGAACATATTTTGCTTGTTATCAAAAAAAATAATCTACTCTAGAAAGGACTTAGCTGTTGTTATTAATTCTATTTGGATGTTTACCTGAATTTAAGTTAGGGCCACAAAAGCACGCATGTGCAGTAACGTTTGTTTATGTTTTTGTCGTCGTTGAAACCGTCTGTAGATATCTATGGTTGTACATGCATAAATGGCCATGTGGCATGCGTTTTAGGTTGTGTAGTGTAAACTGTGAAATGCCAGTGTAAACGAGGATTATTTTCAATTTAAAACGCTGTTTTAAAACTAAAATGCGCTATTGATCAGAGTTTTAGATAACACTTTTAAGTAGGGGAGGTAACTGTCAGCTTTTTACATTTATCAGCTTTTTAAAGCTGGCTTTAGCAGCTTTCCATTGAAAGAAGTTGGCAACACTGGTGGCACAGCTCAAATTAAAAAGCGCTGTTTAATTCCACTTTTGGAGCATAAACATTGAACATTTATCAAACTCTTATTGTTACATCAAGGAAAATTTAGCAATAATTATTGTTAGCATTTTATCACCCACCCCTAATTGTCCACTGTGACTTACAACTTCTTTCAGTTCAAACTGGTGCAAGGTGTTATAGTTATCGCCGGCCTCCCCTATATATCTATTTTGCATTTACATCATCATCAGGAAGACTAGGGACAAAAATGGACCTTTAGAAATAGCCAGACAGTATACTGCACCACAGCTGATCTTTCACGCACACATTTCCTCTTCACTGGGTTAAGGAGGGAAAAATGGATGGGCCAACCATCTCTGCAATTTTCCCCTCGGCTGCCCGTTCTCACTGTCTGCCCTGCAAGGTCTCTCACTAATGTCACCTAGTCATTACTCCAGCCAGGAAATGTCACCGTAGACACCACAGCATTCGGTAGTATGCCTCTGATGGCTTCTCTCCAACGTGATTATCAATTAGTAATGATGTGGCAAATCACCCTAACGGGCAGAGCGAGAGAGAGAGAGAGAGAGAGAGAGAGAGTTTGGCAGAGAGGGAAATGTTGCAGGAGAACTTGCTGTCCAATTCATTGGGCTGGGCGCTGCTGGTGGCAGGCTCATCTTTCACACAAAGCGTTAGCACCTACAACACTTGCCTCTGTCTCTCTTTCAGTATCCATCCCATGTTTTCTTCCCTGTCTGTCTGCTCGCTTTAGATTTTTCTGCATTTTTCTCTGTTTGCATATATCTGTCCCGGGCATCCTTTGAGTGTTGTCTGATGTTCAGAGCATCAGAGAGGGAGGCACGCAGTCACACTTTGAAGACTGCAACATCATGAAATATTCATAGCTTTTCTGTTGAGCACTATGTCTGCGTGGTTTCTCATGAGTGTGTGTGTATCCGTGAGTGCATGGCACATTTTCTTCTCCTGCTGCTTTGAATTGCAGCACCTTTTTATTTACACAAAAAAGGGGGGCAACTGTTACTTCTGTGTTCTGTAGATTTTTGGGAGGGTAAACATCAAGTGCTTGTCCTGCATTTTTTTAAACTGTAGATAAGGGGCCAGATAATACCAGTTGAATGTTACAACAAAAACCAAGTTTTGTGCCTTGGTGCAGCTGATGATGAAGAAAGCCAAATATACATGGACAAAAAATGTTTTAATACATATGATTTTTATCTTTTTTTTAGCAATTGTTGATTAAAATGATTGATTCAGATGGGTGAAATAAGTTGACAGGTAATATATATAATTATGTTATTAATATGTATATACACATTTATCATTCATGATATACATCTACTGATCAAATTTTATTTAAAGGTATAACACAATACATATACATACACATTTATTACATGATATTTAAATATATATATATATATGTATATATATTTAAATTCAAATATCATAGTTATTATGCATTATATATAATACAAATATTTTAGATTTTTTTTTTGTTTTACTACTATACAGGGCTTTTTTCTCCTTTTATTTCCTCCTTATATTTATTTCATGTTTTGTGGAATTTTAGAACTCTGTGAAGTAATATGTGTCTAAATCCTATCAAATGTTTGTTTTTCAGCACTGCAACTTAAGTGCAGACCTCTTCACTCTCACTCATTTTCCTCATGTACTACATGAGTGTGTAGTTGCTATTTTCACCCTCACATTCATCCAACCCATCCTTTTAACACTTAACATTGCACACTGAACAAAAACCCAACTCATTAGAGGGCCAATCCATAGTCATTTTGAAGCAGAGGCAGCAAATGGGGATTATTTTCCTCTTTCTCAGCACTCGGTGGAGGAAGTGGAGGAAGCCCTTGTGATTTGATCCGACATTGCAATGTGTTCTGTTGGAATTATACACAGTGGCATTTTTCTGCCATTCTGTCTCACACAGCTATCATGTAGCTGTAAGCTATCATAACATTTAATGTTTTCAAAATATGTATTACTACAAAAAAAAATTTTAATTCAGGTTATGTACTCTTTTTACGGAAACAAAACCTTCCAAAGAGTAACATCAGAATGAGGTTTTCATCATATCTTCAATAAAACAGCATTATAACTTGCTTGATCTCATACAGTTCTTTTACTATTAATGTAGCAATGCAGTGACCAAAATGAAAGTTAAAAACTGGACTTTAGTTAATGAATTGGTTTGCCTTTGAGGAAAAGAGCTTCCATTTCAAACATGTTATCAATCAAGTCTGCTCAGCTGCCCTCATTTTAACAGAGGATGCTGATATAATTCACACTGATATGATTTCAGAAGTGATTATGGATCTTTTCTCTGAGATTTTCTGTGTGTGTGTCATCACCAAGCCAATCAGGCAGCGCCTGTGACAAATTCCATTTATCCAAACACAGTCCTGCTGGTTAATTGGAAAGACAAGTTTGGAGATATAATTTGGCTCGTCTGGTAATCAGCATCTTCACTCCGAAGGACTGTGCAATTGCATTCTTCTTGCCTAGTGCTTCAGTGTACAAGCCATTAGTCTTATGTGCCACTCTGAAAACGATCGAGGAGTGTTGGTGGTTGTTGTGATTTCATGCGAAGGTGTTATCTGTATTTTCTTAGACTTTATTGAAATTATTGTATTATTAAGACGTTAGCTCTTGTAAAATTATATTGTAAAGACAAAAGCATTATGTTATTTTTGTAGCTTCTACATCCTGGAAAAAGATCTAATTTAAGACATCTCACACCAGCAATTGTCAGAACTGTCATCATTAACTCATCCTTACATGGCACTTTATTCTACAAAAACGCAAAAGAAAGTATTCTGAGGAATGTTTTAATGGTATTTACCTAGCTAGTCACTAGGATGGTATCCTTTCATAATATATACCCTTTTAGTTTCTAATATGCTACATATAGGGTTGTTTTCTGCAGAAAAAAAGAAAGTCATAGGTAAATAGTGGCCAGATTTTCATTTTGGGTAAACTACATAATGTACTTTTATCACATAATTGAGGTACTGTAATTATTAGTATGTGAATGTAATCGGAAGATGCTAAATGAATTGTGTTGTATTATATGGGCACTAGCCATGGGCTTTTTCAATTTGATATGGTTGATATGTTTTCTTCTGGAGCAGAAGTGGATCAGTGTTTGCTGAATTACCCACCATTTAGATGCCATCTGCGTGTCACTGTACAAATATGGGCATATTTTTCTCATTCATTGTTGTTTAGCATATTTTAGCTCATGTTTGAATTCACAGCAGAGCTGATGACAAATTGAGGCAGAAACATTGTCTATTTACAGTGCAAACATGCTGATTCAAGCCTGTCCGACAGGTTAGTGGCTGATAAAATGCTGAATATGACAGGATGTTGTGAATATGACCTTTGCCCTCATGATCACTGCCCATGTAAATGATGTAATAGTTGGAATATCTTATACTTTACAGAATCATACTATACTACTTTCTCTCTTTAAACATATGCTTTGGTTTTCTGGCTCACTGAGAGAATCAAAGCTAGATCTGTGCCGTACCATCAGGGGGACAGATGACTGGAGGTAAAAATAGATGAGCCGAGGTTGCCTTAAAGTTCATAAATGATCAACTTGCCAGAGAGCTTGTCCTATAGAGGCCAGATTGGAAAAAGCATGTGGCGGGCTAAAGCATTTTTTCTAATTAGTAGTAGTAGCAGCAGTAGTAGTGTGTACACTGTATATATATGTGTTTATTAGGGGTGTAAAGTTACATGTATTTGTAGCGAATATTTCGGTTTCGTACACGTGTGCCGAATGAATCGACATTCCAATGCTGTTTTTACGTTCTCTGATGTGACACTACAAATCAACGTATAACACCTCAGTTCAGACAGCAGCGCAGAGCGTGATCACTCCTTCCTCTTTATTACTAGTTTTAATGCAAAATATACATGAATGAACATCTCACCCCTCACGTAATCGCTCAATTAGTGTTTCAACCTAGGAAAGACATCATTAAAACGGCTGGTAAACAAAATGTCACGTAGCATTTCATTTACCTCAGGGAAGTCATCAGCCAACATTTGAACACAATTGTATATACAATGCAAATGAAAAATAGCCAATCATCTAACGTTTAACTTTTTAAAAAGTCCTATAGTTGCTACACATTAGTGTCTGTTGAAATCCCAGCTGTGGTGAGTGTGTCCTGGTGTCTTATATGGCTATTGATGGTAAAATGAAATGACTCTCAGAGTGTAATGATTAGTGACTAATAGTCTGACTATTATTCCAACTAGTTTAAGTTGGATAAACTGTAGGATCGACAGATGGGAATCTCAGTAAGCGAGTATGTCCCAAGGCATGTCCCACTTCAGTGGTGTTATGATCCCTGACGAGACCAGAAGCCTGAGGAGGTGATAATATCCCTAAAGGCATCATTAAACTTTATTGTGCTCTAGGAATTCTGCAAGCTGTTTGTTGCATTCCATCTACTTCACATTTTTATTATGAATAACACTCTAAGCCAAATGGTCAAAATGTAAGTCCTAATGTATAGAAAAATGATTTCATCTGAAATTCTACATTTCTATTTAAGCGAGTCTTTATCTGCATCCATATGCTATGAAAATGGGTGTATTGTGCTCTGTGAAAAGTAATTTACAGCATATATGCTGTGAAACAGGGCTATCAAAGAGGCAACATTCCATCTTATTTTTTCCACTTGTGGTTCCTGTTCCCATTCGGAGGATATTCTGTGTTAACAGTAATAAATCTGAGGCAAGGGTGACACAGATGAGAGAGACTTCATAGGAGCTGCGCACTGGTCGACTCTTCATTGCTCATGTGTTCCGTGGGCAGCGCGACAAGCAGAACGGATGGCTAACATTGATGGATGCCTGGGCGGTGCTCCATTATTTCACCTTTTCAAAAAGCATTTGAGAGGCAGCCCGTCAAAAGGCCAGCTGGGAGTCATCGCAAGCTATACGGCTCTGCCACATCCTCTCAATGTCAGTACCCAAGAGTGTGTGTGTGTGGGGAATAAAGCAAGTGGGTGTATTTATCCCACCAATAAAATATACCAGCTAAACAGTTGATGATGTGGTCAGCTGAATCGGTACCCACAAAGACTTTTAACGCAGAATTATGCAGAAATTTCTGCCCAAAAAAATCAGTGCAGAAAATGCAATAAAAATATGCAAATTCTTTCTGGGCCATCAGCCTGAGACAAACCATGGGCACACTGTACAAATGTTAAACTGCTGAAGTCATAAATATATTTTGTTTATGACCATGAATCTAGAAGCTTTAAGAAGTTGTGGAGGGAAAGGACATTTTTTGCTGTGCTTTTCAGTTTCACTGTTGCTGATATGATTAGGAAGTTTTAAAAACTCCTGCTGGCTACCCAGTGGCAGAAATAATCAGACTCTTGGGTATAACACAGATAGACACAAGGAAGACTTTGTTCCTGGTTTGTCAGTGTCAGGTTTTTTTTTTTTTTTTTGGCCAACCTGCTGTAATACAAAATATCAACAGAGGCAGCAATCTCTAGATGTATGAGATTGAGTAAAATTAAGCATGATGATGAATCAACAGTACAACATTAATTTCTCCATGCCCTTCTCCTGCAAACGTTGTTTATGGGTTTAACTCAATTTGGAGAGGAGGATATTGCAAAGGCCATT
Organism: Enteromius mattozi; assembly: GCA_032359235.1. Lineage (NCBI taxonomy): Eukaryota > Metazoa > Chordata > Actinopteri > Cypriniformes > Cyprinidae > Enteromius > Enteromius mattozi. Next base: position 5,404,015 of record JAUMHE010000048.1, read on the forward strand.
TTTCAGCTGCAATATCATTAGTGCAACATGACAGCAATTACACGGGACGCTTAATCCATAACGGGGGGGCGCAGGCGGCAAACAGCACTGATAGAGAGCCAAAGTGCTGCTGTGTCACGTTAGCAACAAGCTTTTTGCTGTCCAGAGTCAACACACAAATAGGCAAAGGAGAGTAACTCACTATAACTAGTGATGCTACCAACTTTTACTTCTTCCAACGGGTAGAAGTGTGACAGAATGCTACATTACTGTATTTTTTGTCGCATTTTATTTTATAGCATAGGCTGTGATCATGCTCTGTTATTTTGTTATATATAATAAATATGCGTGTTTACTAAATAAACTATTCAACATCAAATAAATGAGGTTTTGAGGTAGCTTTCTTGGTTGTTTATAAGTTTATAAACTACTTAAAATTCTGAGTAGCTTCCCCACTGAATTACAATATGAAGTCATATTTTGTTTTGTACAAATTTCACTCTTCTTATATTTCTTCATATCTTCTCAAGAGTGTCACAGTTCGTGGCTTCCCCTATCTTGCCCTTACGGGTGCAACAACATCAGTAGCCCAAGCGAAATTACAAGCCACATGGCCTTCTCAAATATTTATAATGTCACTTGACACACACACACACACAAGAACAGAGGAACTTGTCTCCTCTAAGGTCCCCCTCCCTAGACAACGATCGCATTTCATGGAGAGACCTTCCATTGTAATTTCATAGTTGTTCTTAAAAACACAAATAAATAAATAAAAAGGGTTGACATTTCTATATTTATATCTCTTTAATTGATTCTCTCCGCACACACATTCCCTCAGGGTACGGTAATCAGGAGAGTTGATCAGGCAGAACTGCGAAACACAGCCGAGCAGTGACCCGTGCTGAGCCTCGGCTGACTGAGAGAGATAGAGACCAGCATTATCTCATTCCCCAGTTAGTCCTTCTGTTCTTGGGAATGACATGATAAGGCTTTATTGACCACTCTGCTTTCAGCTGAGCATGGTGCAGAGGCTGTAGACAAAAGATAGTCAAAGGATATGCATGTAATGTTATTTTTTGTGATTCACCCTAAATACAGTGAAATCGTTTTTGTCTTCTAAATGCTGTAAAGATGATGTCATTGAAAGACATACGTGATGAGATTTCACAGCTGAATTTTCTTACTATGACTGTCATGTTGGATTATGTGCATTTGAATTAGTAGTTGCTAAAAACAAAATTTGTGTGTGTCTCTTTTCTGTGTAGGTTTAAAACGCTGCTACACATGTGATGTCTGCAGTGTCACACTGAATTCAGTGGCACAGTATCATGCACACCTGCAGGGCTCCAAGCACCAAAATAAGTAAGTGGCAACATGCACCTCATGCGCAAAAAAAAAATAAAACTGCTTGTTTTTGCTTTTAATTTATGCAGTATGTGTTTTTGTTTTTTGTTAAATAGCAATAAAATAAAATAAAAATCAAATTAAAGTAAAAAAAATATATATATTAATAAAATTAAATATTTTGTAAATAATTATGTAAAATAGCTAAATTAAACCTTGCAGAAAATTTCACATGCCAATATTAATGCTATCCATCTAAATTCTAAAAGTTATTTAAAGCTGCTGGAACTCAGTACCAATTGTTTTTTTTTTTTTTATATATAATGAAGCAAAATGGTATGACCCTGTACCACAAAAAAGTCACTGGGGTATATTTGTAGCAATAGGCAAAAATACATTGTATGGTCAAAATTATAGATTTTTCTTTTATGCCAAAAATCATTAGGATATTAAGTAAAGATCATTTACTTTGTAAATTTCCTACTGTAAATATATTAAAACTTAATTTTTGATTAGTAATATGCATTGCTAAGAACTTCATTTGGACAACTTTAAAGGTGATTTTCTCAGTATTTCGATTTGCACCCTCAGATTCCAGATTTTCAAATGGTTGTCTCAGCCAAATATTGTCCTATCCTAATAAACCATGCATCAATGGAAAGCTTAATCTTAATCTTATATATACACATAACATTTTGCTTAAAATAAATAATGTTTGGTTTTCTCATAAAAAAAAGCTACTGATTTTAGTGGAACTAGACACCAAGTGCATTTTGTGTTTCTTTTTCATTCAGTATCTGTCAGTGAAAGTGACATTGCAATTACAACTTATAAGTGATAAGGATAATAACACAAACAGAGCGCAATACTTTAGTTTACTAGACAGATTTCCTGGAAGTAGTGGTAGGTTCCAGGGCATTTTTGAATGTTCCTAAATTGTTATTGGATTTCTGGACTGTTTTTCTTTAATTTGGAGTTTTACCTCTTACACTTGCTCACAGTCTTTCAGTCCTCTGGATTGGCAGTCTTGACTGTTTGTTCAGAAATTCCCCCTTCTTTCAACACTCTGCTCCAAGCGTGTTTGAAGCAATTACTCCATAATTTTGGTGCTGACCCCAGTTCCTCTGTTTACACACACATGCGGGCCAGTAGCTGTGCAAACATTAGGAGCACATCCAAAATTGAGATTTTAGTGAGCACTGAGACTAGACTCTCAGGCAGCTGTCCATCGCTTATTAAAATCCTTCTCCATTGCTCCTCACTAGATAAAATCTACTGCTCTATAACTCTGAGAAAATAAAGTGCAACCTGACTCCATTTACATAGCTGTCAGATGACCAGCTCTTTTATCACCCTCTGCCATCATATTAGATGTCTTCCCTATCGTATGGTCCAGTAGCATAAGTTTTGGGGGTGTACTGTTCTGCACTCTGCCTGCTGATCCTTATACAGGTGGTTTGTTTTGAGTGGACCACCTCAACGAGTTGACTGATTGAGATACAAATACATGCTGTCACACAAACATATAACCAAACAGAGCATGCTGGCATGCTGAGTATAATGATTTCTGCAATGCAGGATTTGGCAAAACTTGGATAAGTGTTGTACACTTAAATCACGACATGGACCAATGTCTGTGAATATTAATCAGGCATATATGTACTGTTTTATCTACTGTACATTTGTGCCATTTTCATCAAAGACACTCCACATTAACTTGATTACCGGAGCAGCTTCACAAGCATTTCATTTAATAAAGACAATCATCAGATATACACAGAATCGTAATAATAGTATACACACTCAAGCACAATGAGGAAAGTCAGTTCGCACTCTTTGTAGGGGGATGGTGAAACAAATGACCCTCTCGTGTTAAGAGTATCGATAAGTCTGCAGATCAATAGACACACTCCGCATCTCCTCAGACAGACTAAATGAAACTTCCTGCCTCTTCCTTTCTTCATTCAGTCAAGCACACTCCTAGCTAACAAGTCAAATAGTTTTCCCCTGCCAAATTGAGAACAACCTTATATTTAGTAATTTGGTTCAGCTCTAAGGGATGTATGAATTATCTTCACTCCATTAGAGTATTTAATTTTTTTCTTTCTCTTATTTAAGGGCATTCATTGCTGCTGAATGTGGTATCTCCATCTATCTAGGATTATGACATGATGATGAGCTCTGTATACTGTATGCAGCAACTTTGTGTTTTGTGTGAGGCACACAATATATAAACATAGATAGATAGATAAGATAAAGAGTCAAAAAATATGATCATACAGAATAAGGCATTAATATGTGCTTTATAAGTACTAATAAACAGCCAATTTGCTTGTAATTTGCATGCTAATAAGTAACTGGTTAGTAGTGACTTATTTTAATTGGTCCTTAAAATAAAGTGTTACCTTGTTTTCTTGATCCAGGGCTCTTTTATACTCTTAACTTTCTGTAAGATAAAAGTTTTTTAATGCTGGTTATACACACATAAGCAAGTGGCCCATGACACAAGGGTTTGCGTACATGTGATTTCCTGATTAACACAGAAAAGACAGATGATAAAGCAATAACAGAGTCTATGGGATAAGGGTAGAATAAGAAAGAGGTAAAAGACATTCCTCCTCTACGGCAGTATCAATAGGTCAAGCCATGGCCAACAGGCTCATTACCATCGCATCACTACACTCCTGTCGCACCATCCATCAAATAGCTTACAAACACAGGAACAGCATGCTTACTACATACAGAAACATGCCTTTCTCTATCCTCTAATCAACAAACACACTCTTCCTCTTAGTAACTGCTACTGTTGTTTTATAAAGTATGTCTCAGAGCTAACGACATTCTGATGGAGAACATTTACATTGGAGAACATTTTACAGATGTAAAGATAAACTTCAATTTCACAATGCAATTTTTTATAATATTGTAAGAAAAATTATGAATGAAAAAAGTGCCTTTTTTGTAATTAAGTTGTTACAAATACAACTGAAATGTTAAAATTGAATGATTTCTAACCACAATTTGAAAATAATAGAGATTTAGGCTTTCAGTCTTTAAGCACATGGTGTCAAATGCAGAAAGATGATAACAAAGACAATTAGCTTTGACTATTTTTTTTTATTGCAGTATTTATTTGGTACAAAAGTGTGGGTACTTTTGACAAACACCTTTTCATTTAAACCCTGTCATTAATTTGTTTTGTAAACGTTTGCCTGAACAGGTAATCAGAATACAATAAAAAGACTCCCACAAATGGGGAGTACAAATCTCAATTTACTAGCCGTCACAAACAACAATTTAAAGGTTATGAAAGTGCCCACAGAATGCATCAGGGATGCCGTCTGTCTCCTCACAGTTTTTCAGCTGAAGTGATTAAAGGTGCTGTTCAGTACATTAAACGGTACACTGTAAGATGCCTGCCTTATAACTTGTCATCACCGTCCCCCTCCTCCAGCCATCTTTTATCCCAACCGCTGCTTTTAACCCTGATGGTTAATGAAATTCTTTCCCCTTGGTCCCTCTCTTGTCCATCATCTTATTCCCACTCTAATTCTCCTGCTCGGCAACCTTACAGCCAGGAGGATATGTCTACGCGCAGCCACCTGACAGCTCTTTGATTCCAGTCTCATCCTGTCTGCAACAAGCTATTTGCCTTCAGTCTCACTTGCCCCATTTTCCAAACACCATCTTGGCTGATTTGTTTGTCTCACACAAGAAGTAAGCTCCCTAGGGTAATCTTGATTTTTTTGGTGTAAAATAAACATGCCTACACTCCAAGCGCCGATAAAACATGAAGTATTGATTTTGTTACAGTCTAAACAAATAGCCTAAGACAGTCTTCAAACAAAAGTGTTTGCTTTTGGCATCATATTGTGATGAGACAAGATGAGGACTTATTTTGTGTGACAGAAGATAAAAACAGAGACAGAAGTGGAGCATGGAGCTTTTTATTTTTTTGAGGTTAACAATATTTCTGTCACACTGTGCTTAAAAAAAAACTATTATCTCACAGTAAATTCTTAAATTTACAAAAGTTTTTACAAAACTCAGTGGCATTAACGTGATTTATATCATGTCGGATGACTGTTGTCATTTGAGAAATTGAGATTGATTTGATTCAGTTAAAAATTCTCTTCTCCACTTAACTAAGATACGCTACTTGTCTTGACAAATTATAATGTGAAGAAGACAAATGTTTAATAGCGACTCTGTTGAACGGTCTTGGTTCAGCAGTAATTAAAAGGATAAAATATAGCATTACACAATGAAAGTCGGGAAACAAGGAGAACAACTTTTTTTGTTCTGAAAAAACATACAGGTTAGAACAACATGATCATGAGTAAATGATGACAGAGTAAATGTAACTGAAATTAATCACATCTATTCTCCTTTGTACAGGATCACAGGGATGCTGGAGCTTCGTCAAACCTACTTTAACATTTATTGATATGACAGGACTTTTATTTATAGCAATTCAAAGTGTATTTATGTATATGTTTTTTTCAGTAGGCCTGTGTGTTCCCTCAAATCTTTGACCTTGGTGTTGATCGTGCCATTATCTACCAGTTAACCTACAGAAACATGGCTTGAAATGTGACATTGAAAAACCTGCTGTGGCATTTTGGATGACTCATTCCTTAAAAATTGTATTTCATCTTGAAAAGCCATCCTTTGTGTAGACTTGTTTGTTTTATACAGACACGGTTGATTCATCCATTTCATTATTTCTTTGAAGAGTGAAAGTGTTTCCCATCAGCATGTCAGTGATCTGTGGGTTTGTTCTCATTTTTTGCTCATTCTCTGCTTTGCATTTTCTTTCCTTTTATACACAATTGGGTGTCTTGAGAAATGTCAAATGAAAATCTGACCTCAGAATGCCAAGGGTTTTTTTCATGGGCTTTTTGCTTTATTTTGGAAAATGCAATAAAATGGAAGTAAAGATAGGAGAAAAAGAACTTGAACTCAAGAGCTGTCCACTAAGGAGACATGGCTTTGACACATTGTTTTCTACCTGCTATTACAGGTAGTGTTTTTATAGATCACTATGAGATGCACTCTTAAAAATAAATGTAACGGACTTCAGTTCTCCAAATAAACTTCTAGTCCAATGTTCTTAAAATAATAAAATCAAAGGCTTTAAGTTTTATTATCGTTAAAGTTTCTTTGTCATAATTTAACAAAATAAAACCATAAATAAAAAAATAGATAATTTAATCAGTTTATTTATTATTATTTACTGTTAATATGAAACTCTTACATGTCATTTCTGCCTGTGTATTTCTTGACTTGAAAAATCCTAAATAAGCATTTAGATCTGTGGAAACCAACAGCCTCTTCATTCAACATAAAACTGCACTAAGAGAAAATCTAATATTTCTGTTGACTCAATGAAAAATAATTTCTAAATAATTGCGGAATAATCTTTAATTCCTGAAAAACAATTACAGTGTTGTCTTCTTAATATGTACAGTATATGACTAAAATGTTACAGTATCCCTATACTGTGGGCTGATCCATTCTGAGGACCCTACACATGAAGAGTAGCATTTAACATACACAATCCCACAGCTTCAATGCAAATTGTATGCCCCAAGTGCTTCCTCCATTTTACATCACAGCTGCGATTGCAGAAGATCAGACCATGACTCTTTGATGTCTCTATCCTGAGACACCCACCCTCTACTCAGAAGCATAATAGGGAAGCTGCTTGAGCATTGCCTCAGGAGAAGAATGAATCACCACTACTGCAGCTCACTCACTTTCAGGGTCCTGCTGCCTGAGTCCTGCTCATACAGAGGTCTGGGTAATTGAAATCGCACAAGAATGACCCAGTGGTCAATTTTGGTAGGAACTGAAAGGTCTCAGAATCAAAAGTACAATGTCACCGTGACATTTTCTGAAGGTTTTGTGTCATTTAACACTTTACTTTCCTCACAAAGCTGAAAAGAAAAGAGCCCTGTTAAATGTGTTTGTCTCAATTGCTTTGTAAGTGAAATCACAAAACACAGCATGGGTAAAAATCGGACCGTTCCATCATATTTAAGTTCAGCACTTGAAAACAACACCAGAGGGAGGAATGAATGGAAGGTGGGAGGTAGAAGGTGGATGGAGGTCAGTGTTGGTTTGGCAACAGCAATTTCATTTGAACGTGGGCTCTAAAGCTGTGAAGATTATTATGTAAAATTTTGCTCCAGGCCACTTCATTTGGCTTAATTTGGGATGTGAGCGCTGTAAATTATTAACAAAGGATGGCATGTTTAATACGGCTATTTTAAGAGGAGCGGCAACAATTCAAATGTTGTATGAAAACCTCTTGATGGAGGTAGGCCTGTGTCTTCTGCCGAGTAAACTAGTGAGCTTGACCTATTAAGAAATCAGAAACATCTTGAAAGTAAAATAAAGCTTACATCTGTCACAAAGTAAAAGAATGCAAACAATCAGATGTGGCCAAAATTTGATTGATTGGATTTTTTGGCGGCTGATAAAAGCACAAAAAAAAACCCTAATAAAAACATTGAAATACACATGGGCTCTGAATTGCCTCAGAAACTGCATAAATATATACCAACTGTTTGATCTTGCTTTTTTTTCATTTTGTCGAATATTTTCCATTGAGACTATTGCCTATCCGGGGTTTAGCTTTGTTGTGCATTACAGAAGTTTTTTAGGTGAAAATACTAAATGTTATTATCGAGTAAGTGCTGGTAGCTTATGTTACTTAGTCTTTTAGGACTTTTTAGGTCTTTCTGTCAGTGGGTCTTGGTATTTTTAATAAAACCAACCTCATAAGTCTCATAAAAATATGTACCTCTCTGCACTTTTTGTGCAACACCTAAGGTTTTTACATGCCTTACTGCATGTTTCGCCGTAGTTTTAAGGAAAAAACATCCACTGAGCGGCCCTAAAACACAGGTTCAATATGTGAACCCTGGTACATTTTTATTATGTTGATATGGGTACAGTATGTATTGCTGTGTTTTTATTACGTTGAATATCCAGGGACTGTCACTGTAAGTTAATGCTAATGATAACATGTTGGAAATATGCCAAATCTAGTCATTTATATGACAAAAATAGTACAATTTCAACTTCCTTTTACACAGATTTGAACTGTTTTGTCGAACTGTAGTTACACGGGATCCGTACCGGAGCTCCTCACCTTTCAATTCTATCTCTGTACTCTGTGAGCTACCGAACAAACCTTCCGTCTATAAAAACCCATAGATATGAAGCTGGATATGTGTGATCCTAACATTCAAAAGCATCGGTTTTCAAATCTCCCAGCATATTAATATTGTTTTGAAGCCACCTGATATTCTTCAAGTAATTGTGCAAAAATTACGCTTTATTAATCAAACTCTGTAAATTTGTGTAAAAAGGAATAAAAGGTGTCTGAGTTTTTCTGCCTCTAGTGTTAACTGCTTTTGGAAACTGTAGTGATATGTATACATAGTACTTATTGGTATGTATTCAGTGTTTCGCTAAAAAGTTTATGCCATGAGACCAGGTAGAATAAAATGGTTCATCCACAGATGGCATTAGAAAAGCCAAGGTTCTGTTGTGCACCTTCACTGATAAATATTGCATATTAATTTTACTCCCTTTTTTATTTTCAAGCATATTGCATGTAAAATAATATATAAAAATGCTGTAATTTAAGCAATTATGAAACAATATGAAAAAACAGTTATTGCCAAAGACTTTTCATTCACTGTATCAGGAGACAAGTAGGTGGTGGGGAGGTCTTTCTTGATTTCACTGGGCTGTTTTAAAGAGATTCTGTGCTGCAAAATTTATGTGAATAACCCTCTGAGTCCTGGCATTTGGAAATGAAGGATGGTTTTAGTGCTGAGGCCTGAAATGCAAATTGCCCTTTGAAGAGGCATCTGGGGTATTTCATTACTATGGCAAAGATAAACAGTCCTCTCCCTCTCACTGTATCAAGTGACCTGAACCTCAGCAGAGTCCTTCAAAATGTCACATGAAGTGGTGTTTTTGCAGGATTTTGTGTCCGTTCTTTGGCTTATGACGGCTGTAACAATACTGGGGTGCATCAAAGATTAAGGTTGTAATTAAAGCCTGAAGTGCTCTCACCGGTGATGTAATTGCTCCATGCAATCGGTTCCAGTGTTACTCTAACCATGTGCTTAATTTAACATAATTAGCTATCAGGGCTCTAGACTAACTTTTTTTCTTAGGTGCACCAGCACAAAAATTAGGTGCACCCAAATTTTCATATAGGCAATATTGACATAAAAATGATTAACTAACACAGTGTTTACACTGAACGAGACCATTGTCGAATTCCGTCGGCTTGTGTGTCCCGATGTTGTGCCAAATTTTGACTCCCTGCCAAATTATGACTCCCCTCATGAAATCAATACTAATCCTAACCCCACCCCAAATCCTAACCCCTCCCCCACACCTAACACTAAACCTACCAATACTAGGTGTCATGCTGAATGTCTCAGATAGAGCACACAAGTCAGGGATTTAGCAAACTAGACGATCTTTAATGAACAACTCAGCAACTCGGAATAATAAGGGCAAAGGCGGACACATGGGGAACTAAAACACAATACATTAGACACACAAGGTCTGACATCACTCCCCCCTCCTGGAAGGTGCGTCCTCACACCTAGAAACATCCAAAGGGGAGGGGGGGTGGGTGGAACTGGAATCAGGGACGGCTCTCCTGGCCGCAATTCAGGAACAGGATTCGGGATCAGCTCTCCTGGCCGTAATTCAGGAACTGGATTCGGGATCGGCTCTCCTGGCCGTAATTCAGGAACAGGATTCGGGATCGGCTCTCCTGGCCGTTATTCAGGAACTGGATTCGGGATCGGCTCTCCTGGCTGTAATTCAGGAACAGGATTGGGGATCGGCTCTCCTGGCCGTAATTCAGGGACTGGATTCGGGAACGGCTCTCCTGGCTGTAATTAAGGGACTGGATTCGGGATCGGCTCTCCTGGCCGTGAATGCGGAAAGGTATCCGCGGGGAACTGGGTCCACCTCCGGGGAGCTGGCACTGGATGCCCCCCATACAGAGCAGGTTCCGTGGGAAATTCCCTTCCTCCGGCGGCCGCACTCGCGGCGTGAGCGTTGGACGGCGCATCCGCGGCGCGGGGACAGGACGGAGCTCTTGAGCCGTGCTCTCTGGCAGCGTGGACATCGGGCAGCGCGCTGGCAGCACGTTCTTTGAGGGTAGTACTGGCAGTGCAGGCTTCCGTTCTGTCGGCGGCTTGATGGCGGGCGAGCGGCCGTCGGCTCGGGCCAGGAACTCTCCAAGACACCGGTAAACCACCTCTCTCCAACTCAGTCCCGCGGTGTCTGGGAGATCTTCCGAGATGTACCGGCGGGACCCGAGCCGGAAGAACTGGACGGTGTCCTCATTAGAACAGTTGGCCGCTCGCACTAACCGACAGAACTCCTCCACATAAGCGAGAAATGGGAAATCGCGCTGATGAAGGTGGAGGAAGCTGGTGGCCCATTTCATCTTGTTTTGGTCAGTTCTTCTGTCACGTATATGCAGTCACAGGCGAAGACGAGAGCGGTGACTTCAATATGAACTTTAATCATGAAACGAACAGACGACAGGCAGAATACACATATACAAAATAACCTTAAGAACCGACACCAATGACTAAACACAACGGCTTTTAAACACTAGGGAAAACGCAAAACAGGTGAGGAACACAGGTGGAACAGGAAACTAACTGAACAAGAAACGGAACAAGACCAAATAAGGAAAAACAGGAAGACAAGAAAACGAAAGCAAAACTAAAGCGTGACGGACAAAGCAAAGACATAAAGCATGACACTAGGGGAGTCATAATTTGACAGGGGTCAAAATTCGGCACTACACTGGCCTTAATGTGTGTCTGTCGTTGAACCACACGGAGACCTTCAGAGCCGCGGAGACTTTTTTTCTTCCCCTCGAACGGCTGGTCACACCGGTGCGACCGCAGATATTTTTTAGTCGCACCATTGAGAAATTAGGTAGCACTCTAGAGCCCTGGCCTTGTTTAAAAAGTTCAAGTCTCTCATTTCACCTGTTTTTCACCTAAAGAAAAACAGATTTTCAGTAGGATCAACATCAGAATATTAAGTGGACTATTGCTTTTGTTTTGGGGCCACTCCAGTGTTCATGTGATCTAGTATTTAGGGTCATTGTCCTTAAAGCTTGAATTTATGGTAAACTAAAAGTGACAAGCTGTTCTAAGTAACATCTGGGTAGATACGGCCTCTTGTTCTTCATAGTTTAAGTTTCCTCAAATCTCTAACTTCAAGGAATGTTCTTTGAGCTTGTCCTTGAGTGTCTTTAACAATGAACCCTTACAACTGTGAAATACAGATCTGGCCATTCAAAATGCGCGCCGGAAGGAAAGTGGTCTCGCGTGACACCGGTGTATTTTGCGTCAACACA
>JAUMHE010000048.1:5415866-5425942 GCA_032359235.1 Enteromius mattozi
GTAAGACCCGTGATTACGCGTGCCGATTTGCAGGCTGCCGCGTGAAAAAAGACGCATTTTTAATGGCCAGATCTGTATCCAGAAAAAGAAATATAGTTTAATTTTTCAATGACACTTAAAACTTGCAAGAAACTTGCACAAATTCCAAAATAAACTAGATGACAACATTTAATGGTTTCATCAGTCGGTTGTTGACCTTATTACATTTTTTTGTACTCTGGGTTCAAAGCCATAAAATATTTACTGGCAACCAGAAGACAAATAACACCAATTTTCTAATGTGTTCCACCTGAAGATTTGTCTTTTGCAAGGGGACGAAAGTCACTTATTGATATTTCAATGTAAATATTTAATGAGATGTTAACACGGTTTACAGGATATAGAAATGATTCTGTGGCAAATTACAGGCCTCAAGCATAATTTCCCTTTCATCTTTTACTGTAAGATCCCAACCTGTTTTTTCTCTATGGCTGCATTAGAGTCAGAGTTATGGTAATGTGTAATGACATAACACCCTCATGTCTCTACACAGCACATTATCATCTTTTGTTCCAGTGAAATTTTTCACAGCCCTGTCATTAAAGGGGGAAGTGGATGGGTTCTTATGTGTGGAGTGTGGGGTACATTTACTGTGTTTTGACTTTAGACTTTAACTTTTAAATCTATCAGATAGGGACACCGGATTAAACGCCAACCACTCCAAGCCCTAAAGCTGAGCTCTGAAAGGTTTTAGGACAAAATGACAGGGTTGGATAGGTGAAAATTTAAATGTTTATACATTAAAGCGCTTCTCAACTGCAATGACCGTAATATCCTATTGTATCACCTGAAATTCTTTTTCTTTTTCCAGCCTAAAAAATCAGCTGTGTGTCCAGTGAACCAACAGGAAAATCAAGATGATTGGATTGATGTCAGACAAGCTGTGATCAGCTTACCCAGGATTTTCTGCCTCTATTCTGTCCTCCTTTTCTCTCTCTCTCTCTTTACTCTGTTGTCTTACTCTCATTTTGACTGCAAAAGAAGATCCTCTTAAAGTCAGCCTTTAGTCATCTCGAACCCTTCCTCTACAGCAGCTCTCCTCCTCGTGACTCAAAGACAGACATCAGGCTCTGAATCTCTGGAGGAGATGTGACTTCATCCAGTGACACCCATCTGGTACTTATTCTGTTATCGCGCCAGAACTTTATATAGCTAACCACAGTCAGTTATTGTGTGCATGACTGAATACTGTATTCGTTGTCACTTTCTCAGCTAAGCAATATTTGTCCAAAATCTGCCAAATTAATAGTTAAAAATCATAAAAACGAACATAAAAAGACAATGCACTCTATAGAAACTGTTGTCCACATTTATTTTTATGTCTCTCATTTTTAATGCACTATTTGTTGTTTGTGAGCAAACAATACACGTTATACAAATATCTATGTGTTATTGGCCTATAAATATGGGCATTTGGGGCAGGGTTCTAATGGGAAAAAAATTTATGTGTTTGTTGTATGTGTGTGTGATCTTTAGATAGCTGTTTGATGAATGGGCATTCAAGAATATTTGTAAGCTAATGTGAGCCTATTCAGATTTCCAGTCTGGTTTTTAATACATTTTTGACATTTTGAACAGAATGAAGTTATAAAGGTCTTCAGGAGAAGATCGAAAAGCAAAGATGAAGCAGCTAATACTTCATACGGTTGTCCGTCATTCATTTTACATGCCTGTTTGCTTTTACATGTCACAGTGGAAATTAGATGTGTATGAAATTGGTATTTGATAATATTTTAACAGTATTTTAAAAATATTATTTTAAAAGATAATCTAGTTATTCAGAGGTCATTATTCATTTGCACTACCTGTATTTTTATTTGTTATAAAAGTAACAATTAAAATGGAATTTATGACTTTTTTTTGCACAGCTCTTTGAAATACTTAATTCTGACTGGTCAATTTTTGCATTCCAATGTCAAATATTTCTGCATAACTGCTCAATCATCTAGGTATTCATTGCTCTGTGCTCATGGTCTGTTTCTTGGTTGCCTTTACAAGTGAGCTAATAGAGTGATTTAAACCTAGATCAACTCAAAAATATGTATGTTAATGTAAGTACAGTTACATTGTCATCATTTCAAAACAAACTCTTTTAAACTGATATAAGACACCTGACAGGGTTACATTTTTGGTGATAATGGTTGACTGCCCATTATCCCTTCCCTATTTTACACTCTATATAGAAAGATGTCAATATTTATTCCTTCTTACAAACTATAAAGAAATAGCAAAATCTCTTAAATGACACATGACGTGAAGAAACATTTTTATCAAAGCCAGATCTTTAGATCAAAGCATAACATATTTAGCCAAGCGTGGTCGAATATTATCGGTCATAATGTATATAAAGATTTTAATATAAGCGCAATTCAGTGCACAAACAATCATCGCTCCGTCACAAAGATGGAAGTATCCATTTATGTATTGTTTCATTGGAACTAGTGTGTGTTCCCCATAAGAGAGCAACTTCCTGTTCTCTCCATCTTTGTGCTCTGGGTCATGTGATCAACTGTGTCTGAAACAAAATAAAAGGCACTTCAAATTACTTCTGTTACAGTGTTTTGATTTCTGCTCTCTTTCATTAAGACGTGTACAGTAGATATGCTTTTACAGTAGATATGCTCAGTGGGTTACTTCTCGGCGGGACGTCATTATCTCCCAATTTGAGCAGCAAGGAGTGGCACAGGTTCATAATTCACTCTGCAGTGAGCACAAGCCTTCATCAAATGTAATTAACATTCCGACGTCCCATTTCCGACACTAATTAAGCTGCAGCATGACATGAAATTGCCTGCCAGAATCCCACTATGCTTCTGATACTTTACCTTTGATAATAAAAAAACAACCAGCTGTTGTGCTTTTCCATCCTCCTTTTCCTCTCAAAGGAGCGATATTCAGATAGCCATGTTCATTCCAAGCACCTCTCCACCTTCACTCTCTCTACGAGTCAAAGCTATTTATTTGCTAATGAACTTTTCTAATGAAACGTTCCAATGCTGTGCCCCCCTTTCATGCATCCTGACCCGTAGAGATAGATTATTCTAATTAAGTGATGCCGGCAATGGCGGCACCTCATCAGAAGGCCTGAGTCATTAATTCTGCTCATGAGGAAATTTAAATAATGGAATGTAAATGGGGAATTCTCCCAAAAGGGAGCTGACTGTGTGAAGATGTTAAAGTGGGCAAATGACAGCGTGTAATAAAGCAGCCATGTCCATCCCAAAAGAGTCCAGTGACTGGCCTGACAAAAAAAAAAGAAGATATCTCATCCCTAAGTTCAGTGTGAAAGCTTTGATGTGCTTTCAGTCTCACTCAGGTGTGCAGCGCTATATCTATAGTCTGCCTGTTATTTTTGGCATACAGGTAAGTGCCTTTTAGGCCCCATAGACCGCAACTCACCAGAGCCATAAATAATCCATTGCTCCAAGCCCCCGTTCTGTGCCCTTGCGCTGGAAAAGCAGATCCATAGGATGCCTATTACAGTCAGGGGTATCTGTTTTTCCACATTTAAAGGATATCCACTTTGAGTAGAGCCACAAATAATGGGAAGTCAAAGCAAGTCAACAGAGAATGCCCGTGTAGATGTATAACATAGACAATCTTCCAAAACCATAACATGGTTTTTCACTACCAAATAACTGCATGTGAGTATTTTGTATAAAAACAAGACCCAAAGTGTCTTGCTGGTGCACAGAAATAAGACTAGCCTAAGGGTCCATTTGATGTAAAATCTCAAGTGATTATGAATTAATACTTTATAGCTTTCTACTTTTCAGAACACAGTACTTACTGAAAAATACAGCTAAACAACCACCCAGACAGCAACATAGTGTTGGTTAGTTAGTGTTGTCACCCCAAAATGAAAATTCTGTCATTAATTACCCTCGTGTCTTATGCCAACCCATAAGACCTTCGTTCATCTTCGGAACACAAATTAAGATATTTTTGATGATATCAGAGAGTCATTTAACCCTCCATGGACAGCAATACAACTTAAATAATCCCAGGTCCAGAAACGTAGAAAATACATCGGTAAAACAGTCCATGTGACATCAGTGGCTCAACTTCAGTTTTGCGACGCTAGGATACTTTTTTGCGCAAAGAAAGACAAAAATAGCATCAATTTACCATTCTTCTCCAAGTTACGTCTTCTGCTGTTTTAGAGAGTGTCACAATGCATACGCATGCTTTCCACTAGGCATAAACAACCGATTACGTTCATGTGTGTCAAATACGTTAAAGTGTGCTTATGTGTTGCGTTGCGATACTCTCCAAAATGGTGGAAGACATAACTCAGTGAAGAAGAATGGTTGATTAAATTGTTATTTTTGTTTTCTTTGCTCAAAAAATTACTCTGCTAGCATCGCAAAACTAAAGTTGAGCCACTCATGTAACATGGACTGTTTCACAGATGTATTTACTACGTTTCTTTATCTAGGATCATTTCAGTTGTATTGCTGTTCATGGAGGGTCTCTGATTTCATCAAAAATATCTTAATTTGTGTTCTGAAGATGAACGAAGGTCTTACTGGTTTGGAACGACATTAGGATGAGTAATTAATGACAGAATCTTCATTTTGAGGTGAACTAACCCTTTAATGATATTATAATTCTATTTTTTTCCCCAAAAAAGATTCTGAGCATTACAAGCCATCAGAAATGAACATGAATCAATTTGAAATTATTCATTAAGATTTTTTCCCTTTATGTATGAATTCATTATGCATAAAACCCAAGGGGTTTGTGAGGGAACTGCAGAGGGTTTTAAAAAACTAATATTGAATTAAATCATTAAAATAAAAAAAATATGATTTTTCAAATAGAAAATCTAAATAATTAAATCTACTATGTGATCACTAACCAATTTTAGAAAAAAAAATTAACAAAAACATGCATATTTGTAGATAATCTCCATAGAGAATAAGATACCTCACTGGTCCAATTATATAAACTGCCTGAAGTCTCAGACAAGACACCTGAAACTTACTCACGTCCACATCTCATCCAGAGAAATTGGTTTTGATTGTTCCTACACGGAAGCAGCAACAAATCATGATTAACAACTAACCATAATGCTCATACGTAATCACAGAGCGTAAATGGAATGAGTCATATAGAGTAGGTTTATAAAAGAGGAGAGAGCTGAATAGATTAGCTGCTGTCTGTTCCGGTTAGTTCCAGCATGTCTGAAGCTCAGGCTTTAGCCAGTGGGAGACGTCCAGGTTGTCAAGGTACATCCATCCGGACAGTCTCCCACATTGCCCCTGTACGTGTCTATCTGTTGCGGCACTAGTGGTTATTTGCTTTTAGAGTGTGTGTTTGTAAACAGCTCCATCTCTCTCCCTCCTTCTCTCTCTCTCTCTCTCTCTGACATTACTATGCTGTGGGCAGAGGGGGTGGAATGTCTGTCAGTGTGTGTTAGTTCACCACCAGCCAGGGCCGGCAGTCAGAGGCTAAACCGGAGCAATGTTTCTGCCGCTGTTGTGCCAGTCAGCATCACACAGCTCCTGAGAGCCAGAGCCGTACACCCTGGCACCCATATCCTCAGCTCGGAGCCATCTTCCTGGAGAGGACACTTAATTTAACCCCTGTTCCCCCAAGGTTTTCCATGTCTCCGTGACTAAAAACCATCAACACGGCACTGTTATTTCCCAGTGTGAGGAAGCACAGGGACCTAAAATTGTCCTAAGTAACACATATAGTATGTTCTGTGGCTTTTTAACATACATTAATAATCTTTTTGATGCTTCACCAGACCACAGTTTATTCATGATGAAATGCTCTGCATGACAACATTATGTTGAATTAAGCTGAATTAAACAGAATTATTAATTATGTAAATGAAGAACAAATCATGTGTTCAGTTTTAGCTACTTGTGATGGAGAACAAGAAAGCATGTCTGAAAAACATGAAAATGCAACTATTTGGAATAAGTTTGCATTTTAAATTTGTAAAATTACTTCACATATTATAAATAAATTTGTTTCTGTCCTAAATATTTCAGCAGGTTACACCAACACTGGAGTACATGATTTCATTAACTACTCACTAAACTGGTTTGTTCAAATACATTGATTCAGGAATAAAACTTATGGCTACGTCCAAAATCAAATTCTCTCTGAGGTGCTTAAAAATAATTACTTACGGTATACAGTAATATGCATGTGTATGTGGTACAAATGACATCGTGAAATAATCCAACATTTCCTGTAGCTTCAAAGGATACTAAAATGCTTATTGGACTCAGATTTTGGAATCTTGCTTATAGTTATAGATTTACAGTCCTGATAGATTTTGCTCATAGTGGTGTACAAATTTGAAACACATATTTAGATGAAACCAGTCTTTATGAGTGAATCATTTACTTATTGGATTTACATAAAACATTAATTCTGGAACAAACCACTATGTGTTGCTAACTAAAATAGTTTATTTTTTATTTCAGTTATTATTTCACTGAATTACAGTATTGCAATTTATGAAAATGTTTTTAACTTAGTCAACATGATTTTGTAATTTTTATTTTGGTTCAAAAATTGATATCTAAAAAAATGAATGGCTGTGCCAGTCTACATTAGCAGTTCACAGAAGTTCAGCACTACTAAATAAATCATGAGTGCAAAACCCTAAAATGATGAAGTTCTGTCCTCTGTACTGATTTCATAACTTCCATTACTCACTCATAATCACTAAGTGAAAAACATACAGCTTAGTCTATGAAACTTTTTCTTCAAGCTTCAGAGGATAAATATCCATTCATCCATTATTCATTAGTTCAAAGGCCAGCAGCTACTCCAGAGTGCAAGTGCTCTTCCTTCTCCTCATTCCCCTTTCCATCATCCCTGCTGGATCAGACTTACACAAACTCAAGCTGCAGTGGGTCTCCTGTATAATATATCCCAGTTCATTTCAGGTCTAATTGAAGAAGAGCACAAGACATCTCACAAGCTGTTATTGCAGTAGTATAATAGCAAGAGATCTGAAAAGAGGACTAGAGGCCTCAAATCAAGGTCAAGCTATCTGTCTGCTTAAGTATTTCATTCAAGATCATATTCACCTAAAGGTAAAAAAGAATCGCAGCCTTTAATTTTTCAGTTTATGAAGGCCATAATTCTGCACTGCATCATTTATGTGCAAGTTTCAGCTGCTTATACCATGCTGGCATTCAGAATTATACATATCTAAAAGCACAGCCTATATTTTTCATTCCAATTCACTTTAACTGTATTTTGTACTTTAATGCATGTGTTTAGATGAGCATCGAGCATAGGATAACAGAACAAAGGTTTTATGTATGATCTCTAGATTTTAATAACTCACTCATATGCCTTATTTAAGTCATGCATCTTCGAGACACAATAAATCATTCTTTCACAAGCAAAACGAAGGTCTACTTACATCAGACAAATCCTAGAATATTGTATGTTGCAAAACCTGTAATCTCTCATGCGCATATATATCTAGTGCATCTTCTCTATCACACCCCCATCTAGTTCTACTGTCAGAAATCCTTAAAAGAGTAGCTCACCCAAAAATGAAAATTTGCTGAAAGTTGATTCACCCTCAGGCCATCCAAGATGTAGATGAGATTGCTTCTTCATCGGAACAGATTTGGAGAAATTAATCATTCATCATCACTTGGTCACCAATGGATCCAAATGAGTCTAATAAAAACATCACAAGCAATCCACGTGACTCCAGTGACATTCCATCAATTAACATGAAATGAAAAGCTGTGCATGTGTAAGAAACAAATCAATCATTAGGATGTTC
Source organism: Enteromius mattozi (assembly GCA_032359235.1). Lineage (NCBI taxonomy): Eukaryota > Metazoa > Chordata > Actinopteri > Cypriniformes > Cyprinidae > Enteromius > Enteromius mattozi. The sequence continues at coordinate 5,423,680 of JAUMHE010000048.1, forward strand.
CTAACTCAAATCGTTGCTTTTGGCTAAAATGTGTGTCCTCTAATATTCCTTTTTTTAATGAATGTTGTCCCATCTGAATCAGGAGAGAAATATGCAAAGATCAGAAACCGTTTACAAGCAGTTCAAAACAGTTATAAATAAATGTCACCCAAAGGATGGACTTTCTCACTATACACTCTCAGAAATAAAAGGTACAAAAGCTGTCACTGGGGCAGTACCTTTTCAAAAGGTACATATCTGTACCTAAGGGGTTCCTTTTGGTACCTTAAAGGTACATATTAGTACTTAAAGTGTACATATTTGAACCTAATAGGTACAAAAGTGTACCTTTTGTAAAGGTTCCACCCCAGTGAAAGCTTTATTTCTGAGAGTGTAGGAAGCATTATTATAGACAAATTTTGAATATTTTGACCAGAAATTATGGTATAATGTTGGTTTGATGATGTTTAAATAGATACAGCATGTGTGTGTTGTTTGACTATAGCTCTTCTGGAAAGGTTGGTTGCAGGCAGCCCAGGCAGAGCTATGAAACATTTGTGTGGGATGTATTTTTCCATGCATAAATAGGACAGAGTATCACAGGACAGGCAGATCACGCACATACAGTATATACATGTATAATGTAAAATTATATTTGGCTTAGCATTCTCTATAGAGGGCTTTTGACCTCGGTGAAGGACATTTTGCAGTTTTTTGTAAACCCACCCTGCTGGACACTAAAATGCCCAAAGGGTTAACTTTTTAAAATGTATAATTTTTATTAATAATAAAAGCAGTTCAACAGCAGCTACACCTGACCAGCTGTAATTTCACTCCCAGGATATAATATTTTATGAATAAACCTGCACCTCATCATATCAGGGCAAGCTTTACATTCGTCTCCTGAGAAAGAGGAAATTATTTTCATTAATATGAAATCTAGCATTAATTTATAACCCTGCAGCAACAGATGCTCCATCTCTCAGAGACTCGTACTGTGTTTCTCAGTCCTTCATTTATATCTGGATTCTTTGCAACACTCTACAGATATTATAAATGTATATGGTGACACAAAAAAGAAGTTATCATTGTGCCATGTTGGCAGGGTGATTATGAATTCCACAAACTAAATTTCACTGAAATTAAGATGCCATATGCTCATGCCTCAGTTATTAAAAGCCATTTAACTGAGGCATAACAAATAATGGCCCCATTAACATGTTTCATATCAAACATAAATAAATCTCCTCTAATTGCATTATGATTGCATAAAAGAGGGCGATAGCATTTGGTTTGGATTGCTCTCAAAAGGTTGTTACTTTTCCACACAGCAGTAAGATAGTACACTGTTTCTGTTCATTGTGAACTAAATGTGGGTTTTTTTCAGTGGATCCAGCATCAGCAATAAGGGGGAGGACATGGGCCATTAAGGAGCTACATTATGAGATACATGAAATACAGTTATGAGATACAGATTTATATTACAGCGTGTTATTGTAATGGATTTAGGTCACATCCATTCACATTCATGTCTCACTTCAGTCCTCCCTGCAACTTTCTTTTCCAGACGACAGCTTTACATCAAACGTTTTTTCCCCCACCACAATATTGAACCATTATGGGAAAGGAGCTTATATCTGTTCAAATAACGGAGGCTATTATAATGGCTTGTTTCACTTAGAGTTGTGATTGATTCAGTCTGTGACTGAAAGATTCTATTATTCTGTTTCTGCTTAGTAAATATTAAAATAAATGTATCACAGTCCAGGACAATACTGTCAAATGTAATCAGATTGCTTATCAGTATAGTGAGATTTCTCCTTAGCTTAATTAAAAGAAGCAAAGCTGTTCACAAAGCCGTTTAAATGCTATATAACTATATATTATATATAACTCTGTCAGGAGGCAAAAACAAAAGAAGCTACAACAAATTCACCTCTAAACCTAAATATTTTATATAATCAAGACATTGACATTCAAACAGCCAAAGAACGATTTGGCTAAACATCAACATATGCAATAAAACTTAAAAGTTTAAATAGGATGTGCAATTAAACCAGAAACAAGACACTAAACATCTATTTTACAATTTGCTTCAGCATTTTTGAAGACGTGAGTTCCAGGGCATCAGAGGCCTTTCAGCGCTCATGAACCCACCGAGAGCAGCCTTACTGTACCTCGGACAGTTCTTTGGAATGCGCCGCTGGCTGTACCTCGGACAGTTCTTTTGGAATGCGCCGCTGGCTCTGAGCGTCTCTTCAGTGGTCCGCTGAGAAAAGCAATA
>JAUMHE010000048.1:5426042-5462233 GCA_032359235.1 Enteromius mattozi
CTGTACCTCGGACAGTTCTTTTGGAATGCGCCGCTGGCTCTGAGCGTCTCTTCAGTGGTCCGCTGAGAAAAGCAATATCTTTGTCGCACTATTCTATCATCTTTTAAGGGTAATTTCAGATCACACCGCTGCTCAAATCATTTGTTGGCTGCCTCTTACAAGGTGTTGTTAAAAGTAAAATTAACTTCCTTGTTACACAAAATGATTTATTGTATAAAAATACAAATAATACAGCAATTATTAGATTAACGACCAAGCTTGTGCTTGAAGGTTTTTGCTTCATTTAGCCTACAACTGTTTCTTATTCGCTTGTTTCAGAGGTATTTTAAAGATACTTGTGCTTTCAAAGAGAGGGAGGTCATAACCTCTAGATAATACAGGACAAAGGCTTCAGAGCCCAGTTATTCCTCTCACCATCAGTGTTGTGTTACTGTCCCCAGCAGTGATGTGGAAGGAACATGTTGACATGCTTTTAGTTGACCGGCTGGCATGCTGGATAGCTGATATCAGCTACTGGACCCTTTGAACAGGCCCTGTCAAGTATCGGGTGGTCTTTAGATGTGAGAGGAGACAAGATGAGCATTGACCCTTATATTGATACATTACATGGCTGAGGCCCAAGTTCATATAGAACCTGTTGCTGGATCTAATTGCGGTTGAAACAAAATATCAGATTCAGCTAAATGGCCAGGCAGTGTCGAGTTACAACATATAGTTAATGTACAATTATACCTGCTGTTTAAATAAGAACAGAAACAAAAAGACAGGGGTTTTCAAATAATTTGATGCCAAGGATCCTAATAGGAATAGTTCACCCAAAAATTTTAATTCTGTCATCGTTTACTCACTTTCAAGTAGTTCCAAACCTGTATGAATTTCTTTGTTCTGCCGAATCAAAAAAATACTATGGAAGTCAATGCTGACCCAAAACAGCCTGCTTACAAACTATTCCTTAAATAAGAAGACATGTACGAAAGGCAGATAAGAGACAAAATATCACTGCACAAATAGTTTTCTCTAGCAGTGGTTTATTTTTGTTGGATTCAAACGTCAGTCAATCAATTATTTCCCATTTAATATCATATAGAGAAAACTGAGAAAAAAAAATATTTAAAAAATGTAGAAGATTTCTAATTTCTGTATATTTTCTTGTGACTTTTCATCTCTCTTTCTTTACATAACATTAAAAGAGGTTGGAATGCTGTTATGCAATGGGTCATACAGTAGCTGGTCAGGGCCACTCATCCACTTCTAGCTCTTTTTGACATGAAGGTTGTTTCAGTAATTGTTCTGAATGACATTTATGTCAGCCTTTCTTTTGCACAGCCTGTCGGGCAGCTTTGTGTCAGAAAATGACTGCGTTATAATGAGTTATAATGCCAGGAAGCTAGTATGTGCCAATGTGGTGGTGATCTGAGATTGGCGGGGTTTTTCCCCTGACTGCAGTTTGTAAGATGTTAAGCTTTTCTATGCGTGATGAGACAGAGGTGAAGAAAGAGTCAAATAATAAATATCAGTCCTACATCATCAGAGTGTGCCCATGTACTAAACCTTATCACCAGTGATTAAGATAATGTTGTTTTTATGGATGCCACTATGATGATTTTCACCACATTTTACTTAGTTATGGTGTAACAGAAACCAATTAATTTTCCAGTAAATGTCTAATGACTCATCTGGCCAGTGTAAACACAAACTGATTTATGACAGAGAGTTCACATGCACTGTTCTCAACTTCTGGCAGCTTAGAAGAAGCAGTGCAGAGTGATAATAAATGAGATGAAGCTAGAGAGACACTTTATTTGGAAGCAGACAATTCCATTAATCATATCTGAGATCAATCAGTGCTGAACACAGACCCATCAGCTGACAGCAGCTGAGTGATTCAGCAATTACTACAGTATAAATCACCCTTTAAAACACATTATGAAACAAACTGGATGTATTTATCTTGTCTGAGCACTAGATTTCACTGACTGGCAGCATGTGGCACAGGATACAAATATGGCGATGTAAATAATCAAACCTCTTTCTTGCTTAGCTTTGCTTTTCCTATTCTCTGTAACAGTGCACTTCTGGTATGAATTCAAACTTGTTGGAAAGGTGACAGGTTCTCTCAGGAGGCCTCATAGGGGAGCTTTTGCTTCTCTTTCCATGCTCTTTTCACAGTGGAATCACTTGACATTTGGGATTTGACCATTCCATGCACCCCAGTTCCTTCCTGCTGGCAGATAATTGCATCAAACATTCATGATGACCTATACAAACGGGCTGCATGGAGGGCATGGCTCAGCTGATCCACACACTTAAAACTTCACTCTGAGAGGTAACTGTGATGGATTAGTATACAGAGCATGCAGTTTTATTTATTAGACCACAACATGTCAAAGGTCCTGGAGGCCCACTGTCCTGTCTAGTAATCCTGAAGACTTTGATTAGCTGGTTCAGGTGTGTTTTATTCAACACAGTCTCTCGACCAATTCGTACGAGGTGGAAAATTTGCGCTAATTCGTACAAATTCGTACGACTTCACTCATACGATTTTGTACGTTTTGCCTAAACCCCAGTGACAGGTAGGTTTAGGGGCATGGTTAGGTGTAGGTAATTCATACAAATTCATACGAATTGGCAACTCATAAAATACGTACGATTTAACAAAAATCAAAAGAGTGAGGTAGTACGAATTTGTATGAATTAGCCACCTCGTAAAATATGTATGAATTGCCATGAGATCGGTTATTCGTTTTGGAGCCAAACTCGACAGGGCAGTGGCCCTCCAGGAACTGAACTTGACACCCCTGTATTAGATACCATGAAGAAATTAGGAATAATTTATTAATTATTTATAATTTTATATTTCACCTTTTTTAACCTTTTTTTCCCTACAAATTTAATCAGCAAACTATAAAAGAAGGAGAGGCTTTTTGTCAGAACCATCAGGTCATACAATATTCGTGCAACAAAAGTAGATCTGAGGGTAAATCTCTCCGTGTGACCTCAGTGCTAAATATTGTGCAAAATTACTGTGCAGGAATTATATTGATTCACGTAAATGTTTGCTGTGACAAAGGACTATCCCCATGCTTGTGTTAATGCAATTTCGTCTGTGAATTGTGGCCAATGTTATCTTTTGAAAAATGTGAATAGGTGAGGTGGAGCAGGGGTTTGGTTATTTTGAATCAGTTCAAGTTTTTCCCAAATACATCTATTACAGATAAGCGTATGCTCTTAGAATTCTCTCTGAGAATGGAAAATCTTGGGGGACTTTACAATGCGCTTGTACTGACCTTTAGAATCTAAAGCCTGAAGAGGTCCTGTTAAAGTTCCATTACAACCCCTCACTTCCTCATCCAGTTTCATAAACCTTAAATGTTTTATTTTAAACAATGTTGCTTTACAAAAGTGCTTTATGTAGACCAGGAAGGTGATACTGTAAACTAAACATGTAGTTGCAATGGTTTTACAATTTAGCATTGCCTTTTTCTTTTTCTTTCTCTTTCTTTCTCTTTCTTTCTTTCTTTCTTTTTTTTAAGAACAGGGAAGTTAAAGTGTGAATTGCAAGAGACACACAAACAATGAGTGTGTCTAAACTGAAATAAAAAATAGCCTAAATCTAATTTAAATGAACGGCATTTAATGCAAAAGCCAAAATAAAAAGCAAGCAAACAGTATTCCCATAAGGCAGAGCAGAAAAAATCAGTTTTCTGTGAGAGATTGAATGTAAAGTCATATTCTGCTGTGCTGTTAGTACAGTGTAAGATCCCTGCAGTATTGCTCCATTATTCTTGGCCAATGTTTCTTTTATTTCTCTCTTCCAGGAAGGGGTGGGGTTATTAAATTCTAACGGGACTGCGCTGATACCCACATATCTGAGCTCTCACTTCAAAGGCTGCAACTTAAAACACCTTTCCATTGATCTCAAGGTCTAATTAATTGAAATACAATTATACATGCTGAGGGGAAAATTAATAAAGGAAACAGCATTTCAATTAAATCCCCAGGAACATGAAGGCAAAGGAGACTGATGACCCTCAGATAAAAAGACCAGTACTGAATGCTGGTGTGCTGATGTCTCAACGAGCTGTTTAATCAGCTTAACTAACAAAACGTCCTTGGTTAGCCAGCTATGACTAGTCCAATGCAACACCAGCGTTTACTAGCCTTGTCTAAGCTATGGTACTTTTTAAATGTTGAATATTATCTGCAAGATGAATAGGAAGCTGTAGAGAGTGAAACCACATGCACCAAAAAAAAAATGCATCAGCTAATGACACTAAGTCAATCTTCAACATCCATGCAAGTGAATTACAAACAGACATTAAAGAGAATGTTCAGTCAGACCCCCCTTTGATGACAGGAGCCCCTCGATTATATATTCCTGAGGACAGCATATTCAATGAGAAACAGTCCAGTTTCCTTTCTAGCCTATGTATTTGATCACTAACTAGTCACATGCATTACTGAGTAGACGAGAGATACTCCATTTTATTTGCTTGTTTGAGCATTTAAATTTTTCAAAAATAGTGCTTTACAAGCATAATGACTGGGTGGGTACTAGGGTTTTTCATCTACTCAGACAGTGAAATTAATAGTTGCAGCAAGAGAGAAGAAGAAAGGAAGAGCAACTGCAGTGCAGATCAAGATGAGAAATGTTGTGTCACATGCATCCTAATCAAGTTTTGAAGATTCAGCATAATCTAGCAGCGAAGAGGAAATGCGTGCTAAATGAGATGGCAGAACAAAAACACAAGTGTTGGTCCAGTTTTTTTTTTTTCACCATTGCTTGACTCATAGTTCTGGGAAGAGCGATTTCTGCCTTTGATTGCATGGTAAACACATTCTCTCTTCAGATGGTTTTATTTTACACAGCACACCACAGTCAGAATTACTGATTTAAATGACCATGAGAGTGATTAAGTGCAGTTTGCAGGGCTATAAAATCTATGATACAAGATCATTAGTTTTAAAATAACTGCATGGTTCATGCACAGCATTATAGATTTACAGGTGTACGTACACACAATATCATACATAAATAAATTTACCTTTGAAAGTGAATGAAATGTTCATATTTTCAGTTCTGTAAAACTATTTTGTCAAAGTTTGTTATCTTTATGTATATCAAAATTATTTAATATGACCAAGATTAACCTAATTACAATAATGTTAGCTCATGAAATATGAAGATTAGATAGAGTAGAGAAAGCTCCTGCACTTGCACAGTTTGAGGGAGTGACTCATGTTAACAAGCAGTGAAAGTGTTTCCTATTTTTCTCCTACAAAGCAGCAAAACTCCTTTCATGTTATGCATCCTGTAAATAAATCTTGTCGAAACGTCAGACATCCAAAAGAAATAAAAAGCTTGTGTGGTGTGTTAGCATCTTCCCTCCCCCTACATAGAGACAATTGATTTGTGGCTTTTCAAAATTTAAATAATGGATGGATCTGGCAGTCAATAGTGCACAGCCATTAATCTTGATTTATGCGCTGTAGGGGCCCATCTGGCTGCTCTGCACATTATTCTCAGTGGAAACCATTGAACAGAGCGTTTTACACTAACTCCAAAAATGCCAGCAGGCCAGAACATCATACCTTTTCAAACTGAATTTTGAGTCAAGTGCATTTTAAACGCAACTTCAAAAATATTTGAGTTGAATAATTATTGTAATATTATTATGCTAAAATTATTATTTATTGTAAGTTTTATTTATTGTAAGTAAAAATGGGAAAAAAAGTCACATTTTATTTGTTAATGTTTTACACAAAAATTTATGTCATCAATCCTCATGTTACCCCCAATTCATGACTTTTTACGCATGGTTTAATTGCAAATTTTCAAACATTGAATAAAATTAAATAGATTCAAATAAAATAAAATAAAATGGAAATAAATTAAATTAAATTAAAATTTAATGAATTTAAATAAAATTTAACAAATGTTAATAATATAAAATAAATAGTAAAGCTATTTTTGCACTAAAAATTCTGTCAGCACCCACCCACCCTCATGTCACCATCAATTCATATGACAAAAATGTCAAGCTGCTCTTTTCATGCAACAAGAATGCTTGCTTGAATTACTAACTAAAATCAGACAGAATGGAATGTAGCAGTAATGGCTTTATTTGATTTATTTATTTTGCTGTAAAACTTTGGTTTGTACCAAGTAAGTCAGAACCACAAAACAAAAAACAAACAAGCAACAACAACTACAACAACAGAAAACTCACCCTCAAGCTGTTCCAAGCTGTTCCAAACCCTCGAGCTCCACCAGAGGGCACTCCACCCTGGACAGTTATGTGTGTTACCCCGTGTGTGTTGCATGCATTGTAATCTAAGGACTCTTATTATGAAGTGTGTTCCCCACTGTTTCAGTGTTTCCCCTATTCAGTCTCTGCCCCCTTGTTAGCTCCCATAGCGATTAATCAGCTACACCTCTTTGTTAACCCTTTAAAAGTTGTTCATGCTCCTCAGTCAAACCGCAGAGTATTAAGGTCTTGTGTGTTTTCCTCTATCATCCCTGTTCGCCACTGTTGACCTGTTGTCTGTTGGGACAAAGACATGCAGATCCATAAGCAGGCTTTTATTAATGTGCACTTGATTCTCTTGAATACAAATGTGGGTTGCTGACTCATACTGCGTCACAGAATGTATTTTTTGCAGTGACAAGGATAAATACAAGGACAAAGTATTGATCGGCTGAAAAGTTCTGTTGTCAGTGAAGAGGTCAAAAAACTATGATGGAAGACCTTCGACACTGCCATACTAGCATGCTAAGACTATTCATCAATGTAGCCTGTTTTACCACAGAAAATCAAAGGTTGTGTGTCAAAAGACAGGCACAGAGTTGTTTTAACACCACATACAGTCAAAATGCCCGTTCACACCAAGTAAAATAACAATAAAGATTACGATAAAGATATAGTTTTAAAATTAGTTTTTAATATGAATGAACAGCATAGTCCACACCACAATGATAATGATAAAGGCACAGAGAAACGATATCACTGGAATCATTTTCAGGATGATTTTTTCCAGCTGATAAACAATACAAACATTGACAACCAATCAGAATCTGTCCTGTTCTCACAAGCTGGAGAATTTAAAGCGGCACACACATGTGCGTCCCTCCAGCGTGTCCGAGGTCTTCCCCTGGTGGGACATGCCCGGAACACCTCCTCAGGGAGGCGTCCGGGAGGCATCCGGAACAGATGACCGAGCCACCTGAGCTGACCTCTCTCAATGTGGAGGGTCTACTCCGAGCTCCTCCCGAGTGACCGAACTCCTCACCCTATCTCTAAGCCTCCCCAGTGCCTGCTATAGGTCCTGGTTCAAAGGAGCCAACAGGACAACATCATCTGCAAAAAGCAGAGATGAGATCCTGTGGACCGGTGACAAAGGGCAGCCCTATCGGAGTCCAACACGCACTGGGAACAAGTCTGACTTACTGCCGGCAATGTGAACAAAGCTCCTGCTCCGGTCGTACAGGCTCCCAGAGCACCCCCCATAGGACACAACGAGGGAGATGGCCGAATGCCTTCTCCAAGTCCACAAAACACATGTGGACTGGTTGAGCAAACTCCCATGAACCCTCTAGTACCCTAAAGAGGGTATAGAGCTGGTCCAGTGTTCCACGACCAAAACGAAAACCACATTGTTCCTCCTGGATCCGAGGTTCGACTATCGGACGAATTCCCCTCTCCAGTACCCTGGCATAGACTTTCCCGGGGAGGCTGAGGAGTGTAATCCCCCTATAGTTGGAACACAACCTCTGATGCCCCTTCTTAAAAAGAGGGACCACCACCCCGGTCTGCCAGTCCAGAGGTACTGTCCCCAACCTCCACAGACCCGATTTTTTGGCTCCGCAACCAGTCTGCTTGGCCCACCGGTACCTATCAGCTGCCTCAGGAGCCCCACAAGCCAGCCATGCTCGATAGGACTCCTTCTTCAGCTTGACGGCATCCCTTTCTTCTGGTGTCCACCACCGGTTTGGGGGTTGCCGTCACAACAGGCACTGGAGACTTTGCGGCCACAGCTCCGAACAGCTGCATCGACAATGGAGGTGGAGAACATAGTCCACTCGGACTCAATGTCTCCAACCTACCTCGGGATCCGGTTAAAGCTCTGCCGGAGGTGGGAGTTGAAGACCTCCCTGACAGTGGACTCTGCCAAAAGTTCCCAACAGACCCTCACAGTACGTTTGGTCCTGTTGAGTCTGTCCAGCTTCCTCCCCCGCCAACGGATCCAACTCACCACCAGGTGGTGATCCGTTGACAGCTCCGCCCCTCTCTTCACCCGAGTGTCCAAGACATACGGTCGGAGGTCAGATGAAACAACCATAACCTCTTTGTTTGGCCTGTCACCTAGGACCTGTTTGCCTTGGGAGACCCTACCAGGGGCATATAGCCCCCGACAACATAGCTTCTAGGATCATTAAGACACTCAAACCCCTCCACCAAGGTAAGGTGGCGGTCCCAGGAGAGGCTTAACTTTCATCATGATCCAGAAAGGAGCAAGCATATGCTTATTAATATGCTACAGTACATTAAATGATGTTTAGACTGTGCAAATTTAAGCTAATGTAAGGCACCCAGCCATCACATATAATATTACTATGAAAAAGACATCTTTATTAAACTGAGACATCTGTGCTAATTAGCTTAGCGCCAGCACCGGGGGTGTTTCAGAAAATTAAAAGATAATCGCAACTTCACATAATATTTGTTAACTTAACTGTCTGCAGTGCTTCTGAAAATAAGTATGAATATTTGCTCTGTTAAACAAAGTAACTCACTGTCACAAACTGAATAACTGAATAAGAGTAATAAATGATATTGTAGGGTACTGATTCGTTTTTACCGCTACAGCTATGAATAGGCTACAAAACAAGGCATCTCTCAGACAGACAGATCATGAATAATATATTGCACAAGCCTGTCACACTGTTAGTGTACAAGCAAAAGGTGATGATTTTAGACATTTAGAGTCAACTACTTTCTCTTCCTCTGAGATTTACTGTTTTGACTATGTGTTTGTTGTTGCTTCTGGGCTGCCTGAAATTTTACCACCAACTGATACACATGAGAGGAACAAGCAAACAGTGTTTCTGTAATGATTTTGTGTCAACGCTTTGTTTGCTATTCAAGGGATGATGACTTAGAGGTAATGCAGCTACTGTCATAGACATTTTGGAAATACATAGTGAGACGGTGTAAAACCGAGACAGGAAGGGAATGAGAAGGCAACTACAATGTTACACACTGCTAGTAACTATGTACTGACCTGACATTTCTTCAGCTCTCAGAAATCCAATAGCCAATTCCTGTCCTGTTTCTGAGGTTGGAAGTATAGATACTATCTGAATTTGGACTTGTTTGGGGCAAAAATGAAAATCAAATATTCTCGTTCAATTATTAGTGGTAAACAGAGGTTTCAAGCATGATTACCACAAGCTTAAGTCTAACCTGAGGCAATCATATTCTCAGTAAAAAAAGAAAAAAAAAAAGAAAAAAAAAGAAGCTATTCCCGGCATTAACACTGCAGAGAAAGAACTTGAGACTTCCTTTCGACCTTATCCTGGTATTCTGCGTCTGAAACTAAATCCTCTTATTTTTATAATTAATCAACAGGAGACTAGATTATTATCTGAAACATTATCCCCCATGCAGCACTATGCAAACTGAACAAAGTCTTCATCTGCCTGCCTGTGCAATGGTATTTTAATAGGCAGAATTGAAGATCAAGAGGGAAAATCAGAAAAGTTAAACTAATGTACAGATGAATTACTTTTATAATTAATCAGCAGGAGACTAGATTATTATCGGAAACATTACCCCTCAAAACAAAGAGCAAACTTGGTTCTTCTAGGCATCTAGTCACTTTTTACCAGCACAAGTGATGATCAAGAAGCAAGTGTTACGCTAATGAAGAGGTGAATCGATAAATTTATAGCTGCTTTAAATGCAGCCCATTTTACACCTCATCTTGACCCCTGTTCAAGGTATGATTGAGTATCATGTATTAAACATTTTTAAATGCACATTACTACACTATAATGTTTTGGGATTGATACCGTTTTTTAATGTTTTAGAAAGAAGTCTCTTTCTGTGTACCCAGACTGCATTTATTTGTTTAACAATAATATTTTGAAACATTATTACATATTATTTATTGCATATTTATTATATTTATTTATTACATATTATTTATTACACATATTGTTAGTTATTATCAGTGCTGGGTAAGTTACCCAAATTTAAATTTGATTTAAAAATTAATCCGATTATTGACACACCAGGCTCCTCACTCACCCAATCACAACGCTCACTCTCCCCTGAATACTAATCACCATCACCTGACACCACCAGCTGGATCCACTCACCACTCTCATTAGCAACCACATATAACCACACACCACACAGCACTCATTGTCCGAGCTTGTTCCTGAAGAAGTGGACTCTAATTCGGCAAGACCTATCTAAGCTATACTTACCATTGAAACTTACCTTGTGATACTCCCTGTGTTCTCCACGATCTCTGTGTTCTCCCCAGGCTCCTTGGATTTCCCTCTCTGTCTCTCCAGCGTCTCCAGGATTTGTGGTGTGTGGTTGTGGTTCAGTGTATCTGTGTCTCCAGCGTCTCTGTGTACCCCAACGATCTGTGTCTCCAGCGTCTCTGTGTATTCCAGCGATCCATTACTCCTAGAAAGAAAGACATTCTAGATTAACGTATTGTTCCATTACTCCAAAGTCATCATCAGCCGTTCTACTCACCTTTGCACTGCTCCGATTCTCTGTCAAGCCTCTGATGCTAAAAATAAAGTCTTTTTGTTTTACTTACCATCTGTGTCCCATCCGTTTCATAACAAAAAGTTATTAAACCTAAAAATACACTACAAAGTGAAATTCACAGTTATTTCATTAATTTAATATTGACTGGACAAAAATACAAAACTAGGCCTACTATTTGTATGTATACCCTGATTTACTACCAATATATATATATATATATATATATTATTTTTTGTAACATAAAACAAATAGGGTGCACTTTCTGCATTCTCATTCTCTAAGAATATCTACCGGAAACAAGTCACTAAAATAAATTAAAATGACACAAGAAATGCAATATATCCAAAGAGAGCTTTAAGTGTCTATTATTAAATGAAGTCATGTTGAAAACAAATATTCTCTGATAAAGTAATCCATATGAAATCAAGAAACATTTTTTCCTGTCTGAGCACACCTCTGTAGAAAGATTCAAGTTCATGTCGGCTACTTTTCGTTTTGGGAGAAGACGCTCTGAGGAATAAGCCTTGAATTGTGATGCCGACATGGCTTAATCCAGCAAATGATCTTATTCTGTCTTTTTTTTTTTCTTTTTAGTTTTGTAAGTGTTACTTTGACTTACTGGTACACATTCACTTGTTGGATTTTCCCAAACTATAATGCCAGACTAAAATATGTAAAATGCAACATTTTGAAATATGAAAATAAATGTTGTAGGAATGCATTTTAGCTCGCATTCTCCAGTAATTTCTTAATGGCATGACTCGCAAAACATGATTTTTGTTCATTTTTTTTTTTTTTTTACACGGCATTTGTAGCTTAAGTAACATTATTTTATTGACATTAGTAACTGCATTACATATATGTAAAATGTAACTCATTACTTTACTGCATTACCAGGAAAAGTAGCCTATAGATTACAGCAATGTGTAAGACGTTAAACACAACTCTGTTTTTTTGAAAAAGCATACTTGCTGAATAAAAGCACTTATTTCTTAAAACCACAACCACAACAACAACAACAAAAAACATACTGACTCCAGACCTAAAAACTAGTGTGACATCATCTTAATCCTTAAAAAATATTAATAAAATTAAGCAAGGTAAAAAGAAAAAAATAACAGCTCATATTGTTAAATACAGGTTTTGCAACAAAGATAAACATTTGTTTGTTAATTATTAAGTCTGGGCCCGAAGCAAAACTGTTGAGATCCATTGGATTTAGATGTCTGAGCTGAAGGCACTAAAAAGACAACCCTTAAAAGTCACAGCATAATTCTTACATCGCTGTTCAGTCATTGATTGTTGTAATTTAGCCACTTACGCAGTCATGTCATCTCACTTGTTTTGTGCAGAGAGAAAATGAAATGTGAAGATGTGGGAGGTTTTAGAGTGCTGCCCTGATTAGGTGACCCGAACCAGGGGGAGGATGTACAATTATGTCTCGTTTGCTGAGGGCAAAATGAAGCTGAGGTTAATGGTAGGAGACAGATGGACTGGGGGTTGAAGAGCTGCATTACTGCAGTGCTGGAAGTGAGCTAAGGTCAAACTGAAAGATGGATAAAACTTCTGTTTATGTTACTATGATGTGTGGACTAGATTTTTGACTTTAAATGTCAAGTGACTACTGACCTTCATCTCCTTCTTGTTTTTCTGCCCTAAAAATGTCTGAGAGCTTCACAGCATGTAGAGTCAGAGATACAAACTGGGTAGGATGGTCCCAAAATCCCATGCCATACTCAAGCTTTGATAAGCAAGTGTGTGCATACACATTCTCCAGACATTAGGAGTCGCTATAATAAGCAAAATTATATTTCTTTCACTTTTTTCACTCAGGAAATGTTTTTCATGGGCTAACAAGCCAAACCTTGACATGCCTGTCACTCTGACAGCAACCTGTCACTTCAATTCTACCAATAAGGGATCATCATTAAATTTAGGATAGAATATGTGCATAGGGCCTTCAAAAGTTTTCTCTACTTTTGCCACAAAATGTGTCTGTTTCTTAGGCCAGATATTTGTTATAATCTAAACGTAAAGCTTAATTTAACTGGAGCATGGTTACCAGTTAATTCCTGTCCGCTTGATCTGACATAACTTCACCACAAGATGGTAGTCTATCACAAACACAATGTCTATCACATAAAGTGCATTGATATCAATTCCAGTCAGAAATTATCTTGTGAAATGGAACTTCAAATCTCTTACTTGTTTTTCTATTATTATTTTATAACCACAAAAAAAGGATTAAATAATTAAATAGTTTATACAGTAAAAGAGCTTCAAAAAATAATAAAGGAGAGTACTGCTACAGTACTGCAGCATATTATTAGTAATCATTTTTCTGAAAGTGTACAAGAACACCAAATAGGGTGTTTTTTCCTTAGAACATTTTGTACATATTGGCATATTGGTGCAAAATTGTTCTGATCATCCACTAGATGGCTCCCCTGACCATTTCCCAAAAGGAGTTAAGCAACAAGTGTTTTTCATTTTTTTGCAATCAGAACATGTATGTCTGCACAGAATAGCAGAACAAAAGAGCACAATGGTCAATGCTGACGACGCTGACACAAAAACACTAATGAGCATTCAGGACTAATCTGTGCCAATTAGATGAAAGATCAGCCTTATTTTAGACAGCCTGCAAAATGAACGACTTCCCTCCTTTCTCTTTTGTTTGTGTAGGCCTACACTCTTTTACAGGTCAACAATAACACATTTAGGAAGCACATGCCTAACCTGAGCTAAGTATGCTTATTCTTTCTTTCTCCACTTCACACACACACAAAGAGAGAGACATGTTTTCTGGATGTTCTTCGCAGACGCCACGTGCCTGGCTGGCCTTTTACAAGAAGTCTACATAAATAGCACTTGTCATTTTGGCACATTCAGTTAGATAGGCTATACAAAACAGATGAACAGTTTGATAAATAATCTGAAGACACTATTTTTGGCCCCTACTGGATCAGAGCCACACAATTTTGTTAAACAAACTTGCTTTCTGAAGAGCTTTGGGTGATTTAGTACACTTAGCTCACGTTTGTGTGGAGTTTAACACATGAACATTCTATTGTTGTTTTTGTAATGGATTACAATTCTTGAGACCAACATATTCTGAGATGTATATGTAATACACCTGCCAAATGTACCATTTGCTTTTTTGATCCAAGACTTGCTTACGCGAATCGAAGTCTAGTCAAACTCAAGGTCCTTGCACACTGAGTCTGAGTTTTTTTGTTTTCTTCAGATTTTTTATATTGGTCATCCTTTCCTATCAAAATGCATACTACGAAAAACACATATAATCGAACCTGATCCCAATTTTTTTAAGACGGACGAAAGTTTCAGAGGTGGAGTCGTTAACGACGTGAGGTCATTAACATGCAAACATTTCGGGTGAAAATTTAGGACAATGGCCTTCACAGTAACATTTTTAAATCTCAGCATAAAGTCAAGTCACCTATTTTTATAGTGTTTATACATTAGAGATTTTGTTAAGCGTTTTTACAGTATTAAACAGTAAGTAACATGATCAATGACGCCAACTTTGTATGAGACAAATCCAAATTTGTCAAAAGTGTTCAGGTCTAGTCAGGTTAGCATTGATTCAGTTCAGTTACAAGTTCAGTTCAGCTATAAGCAGCTCTACTGAAGACAGTAGTGTTGATATAAGTCACTTCAGTGTTGATTCAGCTCTGTTCAATAACAGTGTCGCAATGTTGCAAAATTCACCAAATCAAAAAGTTGATTCAACTATGAAGCAGCTACAGAAGACATTAGTGTCATTATGCATCTTGATTTATATCAAGTTTTCATCCGATAATTAATAAGAACTACTTAAGTGTCTTTTAAAGTCAGAGAGGTTATTCCAAACCAGCTAATCAGATTCTAGTAGGAGAAAGCCTGATGTAAGGATGAGTGTTTAGTCATGAGCAGATTTCCCTAGCATAGAGGGGATTGGAGGAAATCTACAAGCTGGACTATCTCACAATCTGCATTTAGATATAACAGACTCCATTATTCTCATTCAGGTATGCTACATCAAACTGGCTTGTCAAAAGTATCAAAAGCAGCTGGTTTGTGTGCTGCTGTGTTTAACGTGCACAGAGCAGCACAGGTTGGGTGTGAAGTGGAGTTGACAGTGCACGGCTCGGACAGCTGAGCTGCTTAATGGATTTAGATACCAGGCGGCAGCAGCGTTAAGCCCGTGTCCTCTCCCTTCTACTCTTGCTGAACTGACCTGGCTATGGTTAAGCCGTACAGGTTTGAGACCGGTTCTTTCACTGGCCCAGAGCACATGCACTCACTTATACTATGACTGCTGCTTAGAAAAACACAGCCAGATGTCTTGGATCTCAGATGACTTCAAGAAGCGTCACCGGGTGGTTAGGGCAGCGTCTGTTGTTTTCATCTTTTCAGTGTGGTCTTTTCTGTTGATGTTATGTATTATAATAGAAGTCACACAAGGTTTTGTTATGCTGGAGCCCCTCCCAAACACTAAACAGAGAATAGACTGAAACAAGGCACTGAAGACTTATATAATCAAAGCTGTTAATATGAATGACAGGAGAGTAACACTCTGTTTATTAGCTAATAAAAATAATTTAAGACATGTGAAATACTCAACTCCATTTTTACACTTTTTTTTAACTAATATAATCCATCCAACCTGATCTCATGGCAATTCGTACATATTTTACGAGGTGGCTAATTCGTAAAAGTTAAATTCACTCAGAAATTCTTCTAAATCGTATGTATTTTACGAGTTGCCAATTCATATGAATTTGTACGAATGACCTAAACCTAACCCCTCCCCTAAACCTACCCGTCACGGGGTTTTAGACAAATCGTACAAAATCGTACGAGTGAGGTCGTATGAATTGGTACGAATTAGCACGAATTTGGCACCTCGTACGAATACGTACGAATTGGTCGTGAGACTGTGTTGAATCCATCCATTATAATATCAATATTATTTCTACAGCGTTTAATTTATATTTTGAATAAGCCTTTATTTGAATACTTTTAATTGCAATTTATAGTTGTGCTTAATTTAGCTATATTGTTTTGTGCTTTTGTCATTTTTATTAGTTTTTATAGTAGTTTTAATGTATTTGTGTGGTTTAATTCAGATTTATTTTAATTGACACTAAGTTAACACTAATGATGCCATAACTGGTAGTAAAGCTTTATAAGCTGATAGTCTTTTTCACATTTACACATTTCTAAAAAATCTTAGATAAATGGAAATGGCACTGCCAGGACATTTTCTGCTAAGTTTAGACATTTCCTTTAACACAATGGAACACATCATAAAAAATAAAGTCAAAATACCTGTCAAAATCTATACAGAAAATTCCTTATATGAGCACAGTTCACATAAGCACAGCTTCGATCAAATGGACAGACATAACATTTTCAGCTCATGCATTCCCCGGGAATCAAACCCATGATCTACTGTTTGAGCAACAGAAACGAAATTCACACATATTTGACAGATGCATGTAAATGATCAGTTTTTGCATTCCATGGGAAATTAACCCAGGGCTTTGGCATTGTTCGGTGCTACAGGAACACAAAGTTGAGGAATAAAATGCATATGACTGTTGTAATCCTATTTTTTCCCAGACGTTAACATTGACAGTAATGTCAAACAGTGGCTCTGTATTGTTTGAAACTGTGATCTAATTTGACCTGTCTGGGATGGCTTCAAGATGTTCTATTCCAGTAATAAACACAAGAATTTTGTCAGCTGGTGCCAATTTGGGTCACATTGTTTTATGGGTGGCCCTGATGGGACCTGGTTCACTTCCCATTGGTTACCCAGTCTAATCCTCCCCACTGCAGTGGTCATACCCCCATCATGTGGCCTCCTTGTCCTGCCAGATGCCCAAACTACTACAGCATCCATCTCATCTTCTGTCTTCATTCTCCTGCTTCTACTGACTTCTCTTCTCCCTCATCCCACTCTCTTTTAACATATTTTCCTTTAAGTAAATAGATACAGCAGCAGCGATAAAAAGCCCAAAGATGAAATGAGCAAAAGAGTCAAAGAAAGGAAAAACCAAAAAAAACCCATAATATTTCTTAAAATACACCACAATTTATGTAAATGACAAAATCAGCTCGCAAACACATACAAAAGATTCTGGAAACTGAAGGGAGTGAGAGTTTATAGAGAAGAGTTACTCAGAGTCAGTATCAACACTGATTAGATCTTTCCGAAGACACACTGAGGAAACAGCCGAGTACTTCACAAAGGCAGACTCACAATAGCTGACACAATTTATGAAAGCTTTTCTTTGTGATGTTATCATAATGGCTTCACCTGAGTCTACAACAATGAGTCCTCCCCATGACTGTGCGATAACATCATGTATAGGAAGTTAAGAGCATTCGCAGGGCCTCAAAGTGGCGCAAGACTCAACTGGATTAAGGTGACAACGCCAGGCTCCTTTCACTTCCTGCCCAGTCGTCGATAGGTTCAAACACTGTACTTAAGGAACTTCTCAGCATCTGCTTCCCTTATCACTGTCCTGTATTAAACTCTACAGAGAGCAGCTAGTTCTGAGGAAGTCCCATCTTAAATAATGAAAGAACTTTATTAGACAAGAAGTCGATTCTGAAGTACACATAAAGGGAAATCATTTATGTATTTCACATTTACATATTTTCAGGTTAAGAATTTGAATGTTACACCCAGAAGGCATTATATGGAAACACGCCTGCATAAATATTATGTGTGTAGATATCAAGACCAGAGGACAATATGTTTCTCAATTATCTGAGTCACTTTTTTTTGGTTTATTAAAAAGGGCAAATTAATGCATTAACTTACAACAAGCGATGAATTTGTTAAAGTATTTAGTAATTTTAGTTAAAGTTAGTTAATAGAAAAAAACAGCTGTTCATTTTTAGTTATAGCTTAAGTCTACAGATACAACATTTAATTTGAGTTCTGTATTAGTAAACAAATGTTAACAAATGGACACTTATTTCAAAACGTTACTAAAATCATTTGACAAAAATTGCATTTTCATAAAAAAAAAAGAAATATAAAAAAAAATAGCTCTTCAGAAAAAGCACTTCATTTTTGTACAAAATGACTCAGATAATTGCAGGTACATTTGTCTTAGTTTCCACTTGCATGAGATGTTATATAATAAAGACATGTCATATGATATGGTCACAGTAAGTCACCTAAGTAAGTGGTATTTCTGAAGATGCATGCTAAGACTGCAGACAGGATGTACTATTAAATAATTTACTGTGGATAAATAAGTTGCACAGCATTTACCAGGTTCCTCGGACAACGCTCAATGAGTCATTGAACACAGCCACGCAACAAGGGCCAAAGGACAGTCTCTCTAATTTGTATAAGGCTGATGTGATGTAAAAGCAATGACATCCGTGATTTAACCAGGAGTCTATATTGCAAGTTATTGAGATCTCGAAGAAGCTCTGAAATTCCCACAAATGCCTGTCCAAAACCTAAGCCATCCGTTACATTTAACACCATCCACACCTTCTCTGTAACTAAGCTGACTGTCTATCTGTCAACAGAATATAGGCCTAGTGAAGAATTCAGTAGTTCACACATCTTCATACAGTATCTGTTTGCTTGACACAGTGCACTTTGCTAACAAACACAAGATTAAAGCTTAAAAGTCTTTAAAAGATTAACACAACAGCAGCCTGATGACGTTTAGCCTGTCATCAGTTTTGAAACAGACTGTTACCTCATTCAGCCTGTTGAAACACTGAAGCACTCTGTGACGTACAGTATCTAACTACACTTCCTCATTCTGTGTAATAAGGGTAAAGCCCGTACAGATGAGTAATATTATCAGGAGCTGTTATATCACAGGTGATTCCTTACGTTTTCCATGAAGACTGACTATGAGCGAGAGCTATATAATAAAAAGCTATATAAATAAGAAATAAGATTAAAAAAGAAGACATTAGTTGTATACAAAAAGTCACTCTATATTAAGTAAACATGCAGTTTTAGCCCATTATTAGTAAATCACAATCGGCAGCACTCCAAAAATACTCTGGAGAATAAATAAATACACAGAGAAATGGATATATAAATAGGTGGGTTGTTCTGCCATTGTGTGGTATCGAAGGGGCTTCCTTCTCAACACCTGCAGAGAAAAAGGAGGATGCTGGGAGTGGGGAGAGAGGTGAAGAGGGGAGCAGGACAAAGGAGAGGAGGGTTTGAACAATGGCAAGGCCAGTCAGTGGAACTGCAGCGAGACAGAGAGTCTGCCGGCCGCGACAGCCGCCCTGCCCCGGGGAAAGCCAAAAGAGCCACACAGGAAGAGACTTCACTCCTCTGTCCAGAACACACGACAGGCTACGAACAATAGAGAGGAGATCCCCTCCAGAGAGAACGCACTTGATGACTGAGTCTATCCGAGGTCCTACTGAAACACAAGGTCAAAGTGCAATATAGGACAGTGCATGTAATTGCATGTGGCCAATGATGGCCTTTTTCTTATTAGCCTGGAACATACAAATATAATCATGTTAGATCAGTTTTAGAGTCAGGTTTAAGGCTTAGATTTAGAATTTCGGGTGTTGGGCGTAAGCAAAATCAAAAGGAAATGAATAGCAAGAGTTTTATCTATATTTTGTGTCACACTAGTCATTCTTTTTGTATATTTTATAGTCAAATCATTTTTACATGTTCTGTCTCAGGTCATATTTTTCTGAGCCATTTTGTATGGCTGTGTCATAGGTGTTTTCTCCAGTCAAATTTTAAAAACAATTCATAGACAATAACAGACGGTACAAAAAATATAAGTATTAATATGTTTGTTTTTTTTAAAGTCTCTCATTCTGATATAAACTGCATTTCATTGATTAAAAAAACAGTGCAAACTATATAGAAATATGAATAATTATTACAAGTTAAAATAATGGTTTTCAAATTTTCTAAAATGTAATTTCTTCCCATGATGGCAAAGCTGACTTGTCAGCAGCCACTACACCATTATCTTCATTGTCACATCATGCTTCAGAAATCACTGTGATATGCTGATGATCATACTGATTCATAATGAATGCTGCATAGTTAAAATGTGTCACAGTGTCATTTAAATTTACTTAAACTATCTTTCTTTTTTAAAAACATTGCAATTTTTATTTTCAATCTTTCATTTCTTCATTTATCCAGCAAAAATCATCAAATCATCACAAGTGAAAGAGATATGTGTACGGGAAATTGCAGAAATATGGCTGAAATGTCCCAAATATTTTGTTTGGGATGTGGACTTTGCGTCAGTGAGTCAGCATTGCTGGTCTCCAGTGACGCCGGGGCTGTAGGGGTCAGATGCAATGTACCGTACTGACGTACCACATACACACAAATACAGAAATACACATACAAACACACACAAAGAATTGATTCATCCATTGGTAACAATGGGTTTTTCATCACCACTGCGAGCCATCTCTCACCCAGCGTCATCTAGGCTTGAAGTGACTTACAAATAAAGTATGTGATTTAAGAAACAAAGAGTTATGTCTGCATGCGTAGAGGAAAGCAGTCTGAACACACCACTTAACGCCTGCCCCACTTGTAATCCCTTCTTTCCTGTAAAACAGTCATTTCTCATCCTGACTGACGTCTGTGTGGTGCATGTTTCCCTTTCACTATCATTCTAGGTTATTTGTCGCAAATAGAGGAACTCAAGGTGCATAAGTGAGCATTCGCGTGTAGAGAAGTTAGTCTGTCAGCAGGCTGGTGAAATGACCGGTAGAGAAACTAGATTTTGAACTAGTCAGCTGAGGAAAACTTGTTTACGGAAGCATTTGACTGATGACGTTGAAAAGCTGTCTGGCTTTGCTTTTGTGACAACTACAGACATTAAGTGTAATCACTTTTATATTGCGATTTAGTCTGTATACTTCAAAATATATTGTTAATTCACCATCTTACTTGCTGTTTCCTTTGTAACTAATTAAAAAAAAAAAAAACAATAGCATGCCAAGCTTAGAATGAATTTTAATGTTATACCCAGATAACAATTTCTCGGCCTAAAGGTATAATATGAAATAAAAACACCTGCACCAAATGATGTGTGCAAAATGAATTAAACTAGTGGGAACTGTGCAGACTAATTAAAATAAGTTTAGGTCATGTCCAAATCATCGTACCCAAAATAAATGTTTTTTTTATGTGTTTTTAATGTGTATATAAATACATACACATGCATGTGTATATTTAAGAAAATATGTTACGTTTATATATTAAATATATTTCTATATAGTATAAATATAATCATATAAATAAATGTGTGTTAAATATTTTCTAAATATATACTGTGTATTTATTTATACATAATAAATCAACACAGTACGCACACATATATTACGTAAACAAAATTTTATTTTGGATGCAATTAATAACAATTAATTGTTTGACAGCACTAATTACTATTTTTTTTAAGTGGTTTATACATACAGTATAAAGTTTGATGTGATTTGGTTTAAGTGCATAGTAGTATGTTAATATAAACATTCAATATGGAAACCAAATTAAAGGAATAGTTCACCCAAAAATTAAAATTCTGTCATCATTTTCTCACAAGTAGTTCCAAACATGAAACCATAAATTTCTTTGTTCTGCCGAACACAAAGGAAGATATTTTAAAGAAAGTTTGTAACCAGGCTGTTTTGGGTCACCACTGACTTCTATAGTAGGAAATAAAATACTATGGAAGTCAATGGTGACCTAAAACAACCTGGTTACAAAATTTTTTCAGAACAAAGATTTTGGAGGGTGAATAAATGATGACAGAATTTTCATCCTTGGGTGAACCATTCCTTTAATACCAATTGAACACGTGGAATAAATTTATATTGGGCTAAAAAAAAAAAAAAGTCCGTCACATGCCACTAGATTTTTGTTCCCTTGTTCACCAAATTTAACTTTTTGTCCTCACTAACTCTGATGCAACACCACAAGCAGTTTTGGTTCCTTTATCAGTTGTCAGTCTCTGAACCGGTTTGTACTGGAGAGGCCTGAGTCCTGTGTAAACTGATAAAAGGAGCTTTGCTGTCAGTTCTACCTTGCTCCTTCTGTCACTATAGAAACTTACACACACACACACACACACACACACACATATTGCTTCCACAAAGTCTGTGCACTTCAAAGTTCCCTGCCTTGAACACAGTGAAAGACAGGAAAAGGGTGGGAGAGAGAGGACAATCCTGAGTCAAGCATATCATACAGAACACAAGACAGACAAGACAATTGGCTTAAATATTTAGCCATAGTAGACCTAAACAAGCATGTTACCGTAAAAGGGAAAACACAGAAATGAAAGCTGACAGATGAATTATTTAAAAAAAAAAAAACAGTGGTTTGCATGAACGGAAAATTGGATGCAAGCTGACAGCGAATAACTCAAACAATAAGGATGTTGCAGCATCTGTCTGTTAACAATATCATGTTGCATTTCATTGTGTTACTGAACTCCCACAGCTACTCTAGTTCAAAGGTTTAATAATAGGTCACACTTCACGCGACCTGTAACAATCACTTTTAAGTGTGTGTATGTGTGTCTCCACTATAGTCACCTTTCGCAGGTGAATGTTTACATAGGAAATTCCCTCTTGGCAGCGAGGAAGAAGAGGTAAGGTGTCGGGCTCTGTTGTCTAGACCTTACATGACCGCCAGGTAGTCAGATGTCAGATGACGCATTCCCAGCCCATCAGAACCGGTTTGAGCCAGTACAGTGACCGATCAGAGCATTAAGATTAACAGGCATCCACTGATCTTACCCTCTGCCAGCCCTAATCCTAAACCCTGCCAAAAGTCTAAAACACCTGAATGTGCAAAATTACTTATCGCTATATATCAAAAAACTGACACATAGGAGGATCCAAAGTGAATAGTAAAGCTTCTTATCTACACACCACGGTAATGTAATACATGGCTGAATCAACCAGAAACTGGTTCATGCCGGTTTTGTAATCTGCAAAGCAAAGAGACTACCCTGAATGAAAGCCAACCAGACCTTGTGGTCAGTGACAGGTGTGACCATCCTGCCCAAAAAGTGAAAGTTAAAAAACAAAACACCCCTGAGAGCTAATAAAAGTTTATTGTTGATGATCATATCTTTTACAACTCTCAGGATGACTCTCAGTGCTTTGTGGGTATTACTTTGCTGTAACTAGCTAGTTTTTAGCTTAAACACAACAGCAATGACAAATACTACCTTTGTACCTTATTTAGCTCATACATATACAGGTACCTTACATGCACATTTTAGCAACTTAATGGTACTGCCCCAGCGACGGCTTAATTTTTTTCTGAGAATGTGAAATGTGGGATCAATTCTACACTATCAAAAAGGATGTTCATTTTTAATACATTTTTGTGTTGACTATTTTTTAACTGCATTATTGACACAAACTGTGTAACTATAACACATTACTGTGTAGAAATGAGCAGGAATGACACACTGGTTGAGTTCAAAGTAGGCCTAACACAAAATGTGTTGTCCTTAACTAGACACAGAGGTGTTGTGTTGTTGTTTTACACATCCTGTTTAAGGAGTGTAGGGACCCATGGGTCCAGGAGAACCCACAATTTCAATGCTTTATTTTAAAAAATATGAAGTCAAGAAAGAGAAGAGAGTCCAAATATTTAGTTAATAATTTATTATACAAACAATGAAAAATAATATTGTGAAAAATGCATAACTGGTGTTATAACATTGTGACAAATAAATAAGTGGCCGTTGAGTGTTAACACGTATCACAATATTAAACTGGCATAGAGACAAGGCATAATGTTTATAGGCAGTTTTCAGGCAATTTAACTTCTGTCTCCAGTCATGGTTCTTGTGCACCAACAAATACACCTATAAGGTGCAAAAGTTCGTGATAAAGTCCATTTTTAAAATGCATAGAGTTCACGAGATATTTCGCGCGTCTTCACGTTATGGTGCACGGGGGGTTCGGCGAGCTCGCGCCGCGGGATTCCTTCACATTGAGCGCCTCCACAGCTCCAGATCCCGTGCGACCCGTCCTTCATGAAAGGGCTCGTGTCATTTACGAGGCTTTCCTTCATCTCGGTGTGGTTCCTTCTCGACCACTCTGGACGTGTCCGTTATCGCCAGGTTGTAAATGTCACCGGCAGTCTGAAACGAACGACCACGCAGCCGCGGGTCAACGCGTGAAGACGCTCAACGCAACTTCAGAAAGTGCCGCAGCATCCCCGCGATCCGCAGGAATTTGTCCTTCTTCCTCTGCTTGAGGGCCATCAGAGCTTTGGCCGTCTCTTCGGGGTCGTGTGCGAAGGAGAAGATGCTTCTCACTCTCTCCTCGGCTTTCATGTCCCCAGTTTTCTGGAAGAGTCTCATGAGCGCGTCCTGGTTGACGTTCTCGAAGATGTTGGCCACCGCTCGCTTGCGGTTCGCCGTGTCAAACTTGCTGCCGTGGATCGAAGGGCAGACCCGGCGAGATTCAGAGTACATGTCGGTCGACATCTTGCGGCTTTGGCGTTGTTTAGCAGCGTTGGAGTCGCCAACTTGACCGGTCTGCGCCGCTTTGGTGGCTGTGAGTCGAGTGAGGAGTTTACAGTGAGGACAAGCTCTTTATAGAGCGACAGCGGACGCAGATGACTTCATCCACACTGCCTCCCCAGAGGAACGCCTCCCGTTTGCAGCCAACTACTATTTCGCCAGCTTGCCTCTAGCTTTGGAAATGCCAGTAATTATGGATGAGAGCGCTGACGACACGAGTGCGCAAGGTTTATCACATAGGGGTGCATTTACAACCTATGGACTTTTTTTCTGCCTGATTATAAATATGTGACAGATTTATTAGGCATGCGGGATTTTGGGGACGTGGGAATTCTAAAATCTAGTAAAAAAAAAAAAAAGCCTGATGCCCTATGAAAAATGATATGATTTCACTCCCAGAAAAAAAAAATCTCTTCCATTCTACAGTTTGACGTTTTTTTTAATCGTTCAGCAAGGACGCATTCATAAATGTTGTCATAAATCTAACAGACCCCACTATTTGATTATTCATTTCATACATAGTGTTCTCTGCAAACAATACACATTACAGTACTGTAGTTTCGTGACAAAAACTCACTTGACTCTCGTCATAGAGCTCTGAATAATTATTTCGTCATCACAATGGTGTTCTAATTAGGTGTTATTAACTGTATTAACCTGTATAACCATTTCTTTACTAACTGTGCCATGGATGATGTAATAGGCCTATTAATGTAATTGGTCTAAAAGACTGATGCAAGTCTTTGAAACAAACGTCTATATTATTACATTGTCAATGCTGTAGTTATACAGCCGTATGTAAATGGACAGAAGAACCCAACATTGTGTCTTTTCAACTAGAGTAGCTCTCTTCAAAACTGCTTTACTTGATTCTAGTTTAAACTGACTGGGAACTTAAAAAGGCATTCCAGGGAAAATTATAAATAGCCACTTTTCAACTTTATCTGATAACTGCTAAATCGCTGGGGGCTTTTTAGATAACACAGCAAGGAACTCATTTTGGATGCTTTAAGAAACTCCATATAAACAAAACTCAGCACACATGCTTGTGCACTGTTTATTCTCTGTCTGGTTTGCTTTGGAGTCATTCCCTTTGAACAGTCCTGGTGGAAAGCAAGCAAGAATTAAAAAAAAAAAAAAAAAAAAAAAAAACAGGCTGTGCAATGACTTTTTATTTGGCCTACAGAGACTTACCAAAAATGTGCCATTGTTGCAGTAATCTTGTGGAATGCCCGTTACTTGGCATCCATTGTGAGTGTGTTGCGAAACAGGATACCAGTCTTTCTCAGGCTGGCATAACAGTTATGACTGGAGTCAAGGAGGATGGGAAATGTGCGGAAAGAGACGCCAGGAACATGTCATAAATATAAGCAGAGAGTTCTCAGAGAGTCTTGCACACAGAGCACAATATAACCTTTTGACAGGGTAAAGGAAGCATCGGATTGAGAGCCTAGTCCTGCCCTCTCAAACACAAGCTGAGTGTACTTTATCAATCCTAACAATGGCGAAACTAAATTTAACTCGGGTCAAAGGTCGTGTCAGCTGGCCTGCCCGAAGAAGAAGTAGTTCCCACTCCTGCACACGCCTGGAGCCAGGAGTTGATTAAAAGGGTAACCCAGTTTTCCTATTTGACACAGACTGCAGACTGTGCTGCTTTGAATTTGACACAAATTTGTGCACATCATACAGTAAATAGGGAGGTGTTAATAAACATTTTTGCGAAGTGCATTAATTAGTAAATGTGTTTTAAATGAAAAAAAAATTATGTATATGATATATAAATAATAAATAAATAGAAAATCTAAATAAATTAACTCATAAAATGTAAACCATAGAGATCAAGCTTCTAAAATTCAATTCATAGAGATGAACATCCATCAGTTTCTGATTACATGGCCAGTCTGTTATTGGCTGTCCATATTGAAGCCCATAAAACTTCAAAGCAGATGAGAAGCAAACAACTGTGAGCAATAAAGAAGATGAAAATGAAGCAGTTTTACACATGAAGGCATTACTGTTTCCATTGACGTTATGCGATTCGCAGACAAGCACAATAAATGTTCAAATTGCATTCGTTGTGACTGAATTGCACAGATTTATTGCGTCTGGAATCATGTCTTCATTATTTACTATTTTACAAATGTCGCTTTCTGCTTTCATTTCTGTAGAGAATGACATCATGTAACAAAACAAACAGTGACACAGTGTTGACTGTATGTAACTGCTGCTGAATAGTGAAAATCGAAGGAAGCAGCTGTGCAGATGTTTTTAAAAAAATGCCATTTACCTCAGTCTGCTGTATGAAGTAAAGAATGTTCTTTGTTTTCATCCCTTCCTGCATGCTTTGCTTAACTAAGCACCGTGGGGCTAGAGTCTTCAGCTTGTCGGATATGACAGCATTTGTCCCCAGAGAAGATGACTTGATATGCTAAAGCAGACCTAGATAGCACATTACCAAACTTCATTTAATTTTTATACCCTGACAATGAATTATTGAGCATATGTTGTCATGCAGTCATCATAATTTTATGAAACAAATAAGTATGAAACAAATGACAAACAAAATGGCCTAGTCTTTTCATTTTATATAAATGTTCAAGACCTATTTCTGTTGATTTAATTCCAGTTTGGAAGTTGAAGCCTGAGATTTTTTGCTTTGGCCAAATAAATGGAAGAAATTAGCAATAATAGCAAACCTGAATATGCATGCATTTTAATTTGAGAAGTCCATGTTGTATCATTTATTTGCAACACTATGTTGGCATATTGTGGTTATTGTGACCGAATAAACTTTAATATAAAACATAAACATGCATACTCAGCAGTACACACGTTGTGAAGAATTCTTTAGCACAATTCTCAAAAGCATTAGCACTGTTGCTATAATAACAGTTGTATAATGACATCAGGGCATTGCAGTCAAATCTGCCCACAGGGGAATGTCTGTGGCAGGAGATTCCAGTTTAATTACTCCACTTGTTATTATTGTATCATTTGCAGCAGTGTTTAGAGATTTGGCATATAGTACTTAAACATACTGTTATAGTGTTTTCCCCTAGAACATCTAAAATGACAGCGCTAAAATCTGAACTTTTTAGACGTATTATTTAAAACTAAGACAGATTTCCAGTTATACTACAGAAAAATTAGAACTGAACTCACCACCATTCAAATCACAGGCCAAACCCACAACTATGCAGCTGATCTAACAGCTCAATATTTGTTAGTCCACAGACTTACAAATAGCACCTTTTAATCATGCCTGCTAGAGACCGTTTACAGGAAGATGTGAGGTTAACAGTAATCAACTTTTATGACAGCCTGATTCCGGGACTCAAGTGCTGTGTTTAGCAATCCAAGTTTTTGGCACTGAGCTTCACGTATGCACAAGAAAAGACAAAGAGTTGGCGTTTTAACTTTTTTTTTTTTAAACAGCCTAATCGAGTCTTGACCTGACAGTAAAACCAGAGTTTGATCAGCATGGGAGGGCAGTTCTTAAGAAAAAGCAATTAAACAGGCATCTAACTCCAAAGGCACTATGGCTGGTAAACCGCCAATACTGCTAAATCTTGGCCCAAATACCTTTCCCATTCCTCTGTTGTCTTTGCCTGACTGAGATTCCTGCCAAAATTACTACGGAAACGGAAGTGTCCTGGCCATATTAGGAGAGAAAGCCATTGGATGTAATATTACTCAAACATGAACAATATCTCAATAAACTGGTTCACACACACACACACACACACACACTAGTTCGATCCCAAGTCCTTAGCAATGCATATTACAAATCAAAAAATAAGTTTTGATACATTCATGGTAGGAAATTTACAAAATATACTAATGGAACATGATCTTTATTGAATATCCTAATGATTTTTGACATAAATGAAAAATCCATAGATTTGACACTTATTGTTGGCTATTGCTACAATTATGGCAGTGCTACTTAGGGTTATGTGTTGCAGAGACAAATTTTACTTGATAAACATTTTGTTTTTAATTTTTCATATTATTATTTTTACTATTAAAGAAAAAATTAAGTTCACTTCACACACACAAAAACAAACACAAAGAAATGTACATTTCTGAAATTAAATTTTAAGACAAATGTATGGAAACCTATTTTCACCACCATCTTGCTTTTGTAAATCATAATTATTACATTTAGTCAAAACTTATTAAATATTAATGACAAAAAATTATATATGAACATAAAAGTCACAATTATTAAAACTTTTAAAAGCTTTTTGTCTCATAGTTTTGATCTTTTACATTATAATTAGGACTCGTTTTGACTTTTTGTGTCATTATTTCAAAATTTTATCTCTAGGCAATTGATTTAATCATTAAATGTATTTGTTAAAGGGGTCATATGATGCTATTTTCAAGATCATTATTTGGTGTATTTGGTGTAACCAAATATACTGACATGCTTTACTGTTCAAAAACCCATTCTTTTTCAAATACTGTACGTTATTGTAGCTCCTCTATGCCCTGCCATTTTCTAAAAAGCCAATCTTTCCAAGAAGCACAGTCTACTCTGATTGGTCAGCTGATACAGTGCAACCACAAGCACGCTTTGGAAATGTAACGTCCCTTACCATAATTGTGAGCCTTAGCTTTCAAATAAATATGAAGATGGTTAATAATGTCCTTGGTTTAACCATCAGTTCATGCCCAAAAGAGGAAGTGAGTCGTGTGCACTCGTATGTATTTGCAGTACACAAGCCATAATTAAGAAACTTGACTTCACTGTGATGTGACCATGTCTCTCCCTCACACGCAAACATACAACGCGTTACTACACACTGCGCAAAACACCGCATTTCAACAGTCAATAGCAAATATTTAAACTAATAACAAAACATACTTAGAGTTTGTCAAAGCAAAATTTTTTTGTACAGCCAACTTTTTATTCTCCTCTATCATCCATGAAATGGGTTGTGCTGTTCTGTTGTAAGTAATCTTAATGATTCCTAACTGCATCAACACACAGCATACCACGATAAAGAAATGGAAAAATAGAAATTTGCATCATATGACCCCTTTAAAACAATACCTCTGTTTTTGTTCTGAAAACTTGTGACACTAAAATTAATGACAATTAAACCACAGGTTATGAATGCAAAAAGTCCATTTTGATTTCATGGTGATTTCTAAAAGAACCCAGTTAATATCAGAGTGACAGCCAAATTATGTTGGATAAAGCTTTAAATGGTAATCCATAACGATTTTTATTCAAAAAAGCAATTATAATAATAACAACAACAACTGATTAATCCTCTTTTCTCAGAGTTTGCATAACGTAGACATATCTAGAGAGGGTGTATAATAGTCAACAATGGCACAGAGCACACTAGAGTGGCCACTGGCACACTACCAAGACCGACAGCTTGTGTTTCCCCACACTTCCACACGCACGCTCAGCATCCAGGGACAAGCCCGAGCATGAGGATTACATGAGTCATCAGCACTGCTCCCACACAGGCACCCAGGCAGCATTACGCACTAAACTAGCCAGAACCGGCTAAAGCACCACCCCTTCCCTATCTGCCAGCACCTTGCCCTCAGTTTGTTTCCCTCTCTCTCTCATTTTTTCAACCACTCTTTTCATTGAGTGTGATATCTAGAAGTCAGCTGGACCCCATGAGTCCTCACCGACCGATCTGAGTTAGCACCGTGAGCTATAGCTTTAGGGCACAGTGTCAAGCACACACAACTCTCTCTTTCTCTCTGGGTGGTTTCGGTGTCCTGTTCCACTGTGCCCCTCACTTGCTTCAATATCTCACACCAAGAGGCGCTTGCTCTGTACTGACCGTTCCGATCGCCTTTCTGATTACTCTGTATCATTTAATAGTTAGAGGCGGATATGTGCTTTAGGACAACAATGTTGACATAGTACAATATATGTTTATTACATCACCCTCTTCTGGAGCAAATTGTTCTAAGCATATTGTTCATGCTCACAAATGACAATAAAATTCACAGGAATATTCTGGGTTAAGCTCCATTTACAACAACTGTGATGTCATTGATGTCAATTAACACAGAAAATCATTTCAGCAGTCAGTGTTACAATAAGTGTGTAGGACAGTCGTTAAAAAAGAATAAACTAGGACACCCACAGCTCCTGATTATTTTCATGATATGGCCAAGTGATAAATCCATGGTACGTAGTTACAACTAATTTAAGAACAATAACATTGAAATATTGAACAATTAATTAATACAATTTCTTTAAATTAGTGCTATATTATTTAAATCGTAGTAAAAAAAAATGTTTTTAATCTGATGTGGTACCAATCATATATTTCATTATAATAATGTATTTATCATTAAATATGACTTGCAGTTTGTTAGAGTTTTAATGTTTTTGGAAGAAGTCTCCTTTGTTTAACAAGGCTGCACTGAATTGATTAAAAATATAGTAAATTTTTATATTATTACAAATTTTAAATGTTTCTATTTTAACACATTTT
Source organism: Enteromius mattozi (assembly GCA_032359235.1). Classification (NCBI taxonomy): domain Eukaryota; kingdom Metazoa; phylum Chordata; class Actinopteri; order Cypriniformes; family Cyprinidae; genus Enteromius; species Enteromius mattozi. Next base: position 5,456,856 of record JAUMHE010000048.1, read on the forward strand.
TATTATTATCAGTGTTAAAAAAAGTTATGCTGTTTTATATATTTGTGGACAGCTTTGATTGATTTTTAGGATTCTTTGACAAGAACATGTTAAGCAAATCAAGCTCAAAAGAACCGCATTTATTTAAAATATAAATCTTTATACATTGTACCTGCCTTAACTGTCATTTTCGATCAAATTAAAGTACTCCTGTTGAACAAAAAATAAATAAATAAATACATTTTGACCCCCTTATCCATTGAATGGAACTGTATATAATTTTGTTGAAAACCTTTATTATTATTATTTTTATTATTATTATTATTCAGTTGATTGTAGCTTTTTTATTATTTATATATGGTGGGATGGGCAGAGTTACTTCATTATTATAAAAAAAAAACTTCTGCGGAGCATCACAACTGCTACTGTTTCTTATCACAGCTTTGGAGGCTCATTGTGTTGTAAACACTAGCAGGGGTGTTTACGCTGTATATGGTTACCAAAGAGAGTCGCCACAGTATCTGGTATCCGTGAGCCACTGTCCCCATGACAGCATTAAAGTGGGATAGCGGAAGCATTGCCTAAACACAACTGAGCTAAAGCGTGTGTTGACTTTGAAAATAGTTTGCCGCACTCTCACAAAAATCATTCAGAATCTGTAGCATTTTGTCACCGTCACAAACATAAGCAGAGCGTGCTTTGAAAGCAAACTGCGTCATAGCGCCTCCACAATGACAAATATTCTCCAAATAATCCTCATTACCGATGAGTAAACCATGACTCCTGTAGCCACGTTAGCCAAAGTGAGATTAGCACTAGCCTATCACTGAGAGCCTATAGTTTGTCTCCACATACTGTTGTCCAAACAGGAAATCATTTGCATGGGCAAAGGAATTCTTTTCAAACCTTGTGGTAGAATTCACCTGACCTATTTTTGTCTGCTTACAAGAACCAAGAAGTGGCAGAAGCATTGAGCTAATACGGTGTTTCCCAAGATTTCTGTTGTGAATTGTGAGATTCTTGCTTATTTTAGATGGAAATTGTTGTTATGTTGATTCCTTAAAACTGTAATTAAAATATATAAAAGCCAGTAAAATAAATAAAATAATAATTTAAAGAGTTTTAACTAAAATAAAACTGAAAGACCTGTTTAAAAAAACAGCATATGCTGGTTAAGGTTATGTTTTAAAGCTTGGATGCTGGTTTAGGCTGGTCCTAAACTGGTCTGACCTGCTGAAGACCAGCATAAACCATCAAAGTACCATATTAAACCAGCATCCCAGCTTCAAAAGCATACCTAACCAGCATATGCTGTTATTTTTCAGCAGGGAGGTAAAGCATGAAAAAGAAAAACTTTTATAGACTAGCGTTAGCATTCTTCAGTGGCTCAAGGCTAATTTCCAAAAGCCTGTCAGTTTGTCTCACTCTCTGTCTGTCTCTCTCCTGTGACCTGACCATGACGGGCGAGATCTCTTTGGAGGACAGCCAAAAAAGAAAGAGAAAGAAGAGTCTGGAGCCCGCATGCCGGCATGTTATTGTTCATCCTGGCTGGGGAACAAGGTCGAGGAAAGCTGCAGTTCCCTGCCTGCCAAAAGGCTTTGACCAACAACCCACACCCCCTCAGCCATTTCCTATGTTACTTAATAATAACAGCCCCATGCCAGGACACTAGTTTGGACAAGCAGACAATAGGCCATCAACTAAAGCTCTTTGTTTTAATGCTCTTTACATCTTCTCAAATGCTGGAAGAGGTGATTTATATGTAACAGGTAAATATTTAATAATAAGTCTAAAGAAAGGAATTATAGGTCTATTAGATCTGTTCGACTTGATTTTATCCAAGTGTCATGAACTGTCTTTGTTTTTAATTTGTACTGTTCCCTGAGGTCCACTTATAATGTTATCATTTTTTTTTTACATAAAAAAATTCATAATTTTGAATAGAAAAAAAATTCTGTCCTGTTTTGACCCCAGAAAACTGTTTAAAAAGACATGATTGATTGTAGACTCAGAAGTTAACGCCCACTGCTATGATGGGATAATAGTTGTGTATGATTGACAGACTGCAGCCTTCATAGACAAACACTGTTGTGATTTAGGTTACAACCACATAAATACTCAGTACATATCAAACAATCTGTAATAACAGACAAAGCATACTAATAAAAACAATTAGTCACATGTGTAATATAGTCGGCACAGCATCACATTTAACATTTTCTGAGAGTCCTGTGTAGAATTGTGCCTTGTGTGTAAACAAATCTTCTGTAAAATGAAGTGAACATTGATCGTGACACTGGTGACATTAAGTGACGTTGGTCGTGAGACTGTGTTGCCATATCAGCTCGTAAATAAAATGTGCATTAAGTACGTCTGAGAGACAAATATGAGTTAAGTGGCCCTTAAGTTTTACTCAACCCAAAAAAGAGGCAAGAAAAATGAATTGTAATTAACCCCTATTCTCTCCACTGCACTTTTCTGCTCAGTGCCCTGCTCAAATTAGCTTCAGAAATCATGGTTTAATTGGGTTTAATATGGGCGCCTGGAGCAGGCTCTGTGTGCAGTGAGTGGAAAACAAGGCCTGGTAAGCATGTCGGCAGTTTTAAAACAGTCTCCAAGAAAGGAATCAGTCTTGCGGATGATTTAACTCACCAGAAAAGCCTTGGATATTCATCAGAAGCACAGACAATGGGGAAGAAGGTCACAGAGGTAATATCAGCAGTACAATGTAAGAAATACACACAATAAAGTAATGCAATTAGAGGTTGCAAACTTAATGAGACCGAAAAGCACAACCCACTGCACACAAACTACAGGTATAAAAGAGTCACCTGTCGGTCATGCCATTTGCTGTGACATGATATTACAATCTCCCTAAAAAAAAAAAGGCACTATTTTGCTTTCCTGTTCTTCTGTTTCATATGCAAACAATCTTGCCTGTGTACACTGAGCCACATTTGAATGCTCAACTCGTTTTCCTCACAGACAGGAACAGAATAATACATAGAACATGGACTGCATTATATATATAATATCACCAAAATATGATACAAAATATGACATACAAAATATGATACAAAATATGATTTCTCAAAAAAGAGAAATGGTCAGCGATACATTATTACACAAATCAGACAAACACTAAGAACACTTTCCCCAAATAAACAGTAAATGAGACATTTGGACTGCATTGTGAATAAAACAAGCCGCAGACATCAAATAATAAGTTTTAAAGCAATTACATCATCCAAAAGCAGACATCTGCGATATGAGATCTCTGTCACTTAATCTCTATAAAACTTAAAAAGGCAGAAGACTAAACCAATCACATAACAAGTCTGCCAGTCTCTTTTCACTTTAGCCTCATCAGTGAGGGTGACACAGAAATACAAAAACAGACCAAGAAATTAAACACAAATGTTTCCACCGGAGAACCGAGAAGTGAATTTCATAGCTTTCCCATGATGTAAGAGAATTATTTTATACATTGAAAAAGCATCTACAGTTTTGCATGAACTTTTGCATCCACTTAATGGTCATAGATCGCACTCTTATGGCCGCAACGGTTTCTGTTTTTAGGATTTAGCAACACAGCGCATTATTTCCAGGAACCCTTAAAAATTCGTTATGTAGACACTTATGAACAAAAAAGTGCATAGTCATTAGGGAGGTAACATCTTTATTAGAAATTTGATTTTTAAAAAATATCAAAAAGGACCATTATGCATGTATCTCGGCATTGAATAGTTTGGGGACACTGCCACCACGTGGTCGATAATTATAATTACACTTAATCTCTTAAAATATTCAAACAAAACCTATAATCTTCATCTCAAAACCTATCAACGGCTGAACAATGCTGTAACAAGAGCAGGGCCGGTATTGTGCCGAATTTTGAGTCCCTGCCAAATTATGACTCCTCTCGTTGAAATCAATATTAATCCTAACCCCTCCCCCGCACCTAAAACTAAACCTACCAATACTAGTGGAGTCATAATCTGGCAGGGGTTAAAATTCGGCACTACACCGGCCCTGAACAAGAGTAGGGTTTATCAGTTTAGCTTCTACACTGACATTATCTAACACACTTGTCATACAAAGAACAACAGAATGAGATGTTGTAATGATTTTAGACTCAAAATTATTAATGGGTGGACACACAATTATCCACGCGCTACATAGATTTAATGCATGCTTCTTATTATAAACACACAAATACCTTTCAATTTGAGTTTGTGGACATTCAGGATTAAATGCTTGTACAGCGATTTGTACAAATAAAGACATGTTTGCTAATAAAACTGGTCTGTTCTACATTAATATATTATAAATTGCGCATTTGTGAATCAGGTGATTTATTGACGTTTTGTTCGAGTCGATCTTGTTCGGTTCATTTGGATTTTGAGACTTCATTTTAGCGGTTTTTAGCGTTGACGAAACACACGCAAACGTTCACTGAAAGGCAAGACAGGCAGCTACCACTAGGAGGGAGTCAACAACGTCTCCAAGACGCTTCAAGAAAGCTACTTGCAAAAAGATGCTCACACCAAATGTTGATTTAATGTAATTAACTGAAGTTAATGGATAAAGAATATCCATTTATGGCATTATTTTTGACTGCCTAAAACTTTTAACAGTACTGTAGCTTTGCAGGGAGCTTTCTTGAATCGTCTTGAAGACGTTGTTCTCCACAGTTCTTCTGAATTTAGTCTGTCTCAGTTTATTCTGTTTCATATTCTGCACAGATTCCTTTTTGCATACGCAATTTATAATATATTAATGTAGAACAGTCCAGTTTTATTCGCAAACATGTCTTTATTTGTACAAATCGCTGTACAAGCATTTAATCCTGAATGTCCAAGGTATTTGTGTGTTTGTAATAAGAAGCATGCATTAAATTTACGTAGCGCGTGGATAATTGTGTGTGCATCTATTAATAATTTTGAGTCTAAAATCATTCTATAAATATTAAGCTATTCTTAGTTCATGCTTTCACTAAGCAATACAATCATAAGACAGAGGTACATATGGTCCATGAAACAACATATGCATCTGTAAAGGCATTTAGCAGCTCAAATACATGTTGTGACTGTTGCTTAGAGGAAGAATGTGGACACACAATCTTTATAGGTCTCTGCGGGTCCATACATGTCTTTTCTGGATGTGTTTTAACATAGAAATCATCTTTGCAGAACTCAAAACTCTGTCTCAGAAAGTATTACCCTGCAGTAATTAGTACCAAAAGCTGTTCTATTCATGAAGACTTTACAGAAATTATAATAAAAATATCATTTCAGGTTACCCGTTAAATATATTATGTTATAAAACTACAAATGTCCAGTTGTTATCTACAATACTTTCAAATCTATCTATCTATCATCTCAAATAAATGCTGTTCT
>JAUMHE010000048.1:5462333-5482840 GCA_032359235.1 Enteromius mattozi
TAAAACTACAAATGTCCAGTTGTTATCTACAATACTTTCAAATCTATCTATCTATCATCTCAAATAAATGCTGTTCTTCTAAATTTTCTATCATCACTGTTTTCTCAGTTATTGCACAACATGTGTTAAAAACTGATAGTAATAAGTGCTTCTTGTGCACCAAATCAGCATATTAGAATGATTATGATTATTACTAAAGGATCATGTGACTCTGAAGACTGGAGTAATGGCTGCTGAAAATTCAGCTTTACCATCACGGGGTTAAAAAATAAATGTTAAATATATTAAGTTAGAAAATTATTTTTCATTGCAATAATATTTCACAATATTACTGTTTCTTTTTTTATTCATCAAAAATCTTACTAACTCAAACTTTTAAACAGTAGTGTATTTATATACCTGTTTGTGCTCTGGATCTGAATGTTGACAGTGTCAATAGTGTTTATTTACATGAGACCTTCAGTATCACTGGAGCATATTAAATGTCTTTTTTTTCTTTTAAACTTTTTTTTTTAACCAGAAAGCAACTGGGTTTGACCGCATATTGGTTTTTGATGATGCTCAGCTTCATCTACCAGATCTCAGACTACGAGTAGTTCTCACACACACACACACAAATCCATGACAGAACAGACAATTGAGCAATAGGTCACAGAAGGACAGAGAGCAGGAGGAGACAAGGGAAGAGAGAAAAGGGCCAGTTTGTAACACATGCGACCCTAATGGACACTGCATGCTTTCTCCACTCCAACAAGCGAACAATGGATTTGTTGGAGGCGTCAGGAGAAGGCACAATAACTGCATTATTGTCCTTGACTTGACCTTGTGTATTAGAAGAAGAGCAAGAATGCATTTCAGTGGGTGAGGAAATCAAACATGAGTTTCCTAATTTTGGCTCACATTACACATTTTCATGCACTGACACTTTTTAAGAAAACCCAGAGTCTGAAGAAAAAGGGAAGGAAAGATGCATTTTTGAAATTCACATGATGAGCAGACAGTGTCGATAGACAGACTTAGCATTAGCAAGTATGAATCTGGAAGTCTTGAATAAAACTTGCATAAGGAGCAACAAAGTGAAGGTAAGGCAACATATTTTGCTCTTCCTTTGGAGGCTTTATGTTTTTGTCTCTACAAATAATTGCAAAAAATAAAGGGTAAACATTGCAAAAGATAAATGTACAAGAAAGAAAGTGGTTAGATACTTTCTTACAGTTTCACTAAAATAGTACTACTGCGGTAGGCCTATAGTTGCCTGTTTGAAGAAAGAAGCTCTTTTAAATTTAGTGTTTAGAAAAGAGATAGTGGCCTTTTGTCTGTCACAGTATATTTGATAAAGTTGGCTCACATTTCAGTCAGCTGCTAATGTGCACCAAAGTATTTGCATTTTGCATTTACATATCACTGAAACAAAAATTTGGAAAAAGGAAAGGTCGAATCAGATTGTGCTTGAATCATGTGTACGGTGGTGTAAAATAACAGACCTGCTTGACCACCTTACCTCATTGTTTGTCCTGATGATTCATTTGAGGTTTTTTGTTTGTTTTAGACTATAGCAAATATTAAAAAAGCAAGATTTTCTAGAACACAAGTAAAGATATGTCCCCAGAGTGATTTATCTGGGTCACTTTTCGGAGTAGTTAAATAAGGCCTTTCGGCCATTCATGACACTTCTTTATAGTGTTTGTCAACACTGAGAGCAGGTATCACTACGTTAAGGTCTGTCTGCATATTTCCTGCATTCTTTTAACACTCTCAGGGGCGTGTCCAAGCATGTCACTAATCTTTTATACCTCTGTGTCATTTCCTGAAAGTGCATGTGTAGAGCCTAAATCACGCTTCAACTGAACCATAAAACTGCTTAACCAAACGATCCTGTTTCAGTTGTTCTGTACACTGACAATGGGCAGAAGACATCTGATGTTGTGGATCTTTACTCTGTGTGTTCCACTCGATCCCACAGGTAAGATACTGGATACACCAGTGCCTCTGCTCCACAATGACTGATTAACTTATCTCTGCACTGCTGTGGACTCTTCAGCTGTAATACTGCACTGCGCTGACTAAGTCAAAGAGTTCATGAATTGAAAGAGTGTTCAATTTTAGAATTATACAATTTAGATTGTAAAAGTATGTGGTATTTTTATTTTGATTTACTACTCAGGTAAAATCATGACTGTGTGTGTGTGTGTGTGTATACATACATATATATATATATATATATATATATATATATATATACACAAATGTATTGTATATATTATTTTAAACAGTATTGTTTTAGATAATTTCAAATCATTATTGCATATTCTAGATAATGTACCCAAGGAAACATGAAGCAAATAATTCACATAAAATAACTGGTAATATGTTAGATTGTAGTACCTGTAAATATAACAAAATACTAAACATGTACCAAATAGTATAGTAAATAGTATTAATACTAAAAATTATTCATATTATTTATTGATATTAATTCAGTACTTAATATAATCAGTTCTTTTTGTTTTATTTAATTTCCGTGTAGCTTCTTGGTGCATATTAGACTGATCTGATTACATGAAAGGGCTGCAGCAAAAAAGAAAAAGAAAAGAAAAAAGTACAAGCTGTCACTGGGGCGTTTTCTTTTTTACAGCTTTGTCCCTTATTTACCCCTAAAGGGTGCATTTAAGTATGTGACTAATGTTTACTTTTAAGTAATAACTAATATATACATTTAAATGTACATATTGGTATTGTACATATTTGTACCTTTTGAAATGTGGTACTGCCCCAGTGACAGCTTTCATACCTTTTTTTTTCTGCAGTTAAAAACCTCACGCTCAGTAACAACAGCACACCCTTTAATTAATGCATTTTCTATCAGATCTGAGGCAGACTGTGTTATTTCTGATGTCGAAGCTACACCCTAAAAAAAATACAATGCTTATATGTTATTTGCAGAGTCTAATTTTCTAAACTGATGAAACATTTGCCTCTGTTCAAACATGTGCTTAACCTAATGAACATCAACAACATTTTTTTATTAGCACAGGTTTTGTTAAAGTAAAACAAACATGCTTTAATAGAAAAGGATCAAGTCTGGACAGAGATTATTGTCTAGCGATTTTGCTCATAACATTAAAATAACATATCACTGTCTGTTGGCAGTTATCACCTAAAACCAGCAGATTCAAGTTTACACTTGTGCTTTCATTAAAATATTTGGATCAGTTGGAATAGTTCTGATATCGAAAAGTCTACATCTACAGGCTATATATATAAAAAAACATTACTGTATGTTTGTACAGATTATGACTAATCTGTGATTCAGTGTTTATAATTTCCTCTGTTTGCTAATCTGCTATAGTTGGTCACATTCCTGAGCTAGATGGAAAAAAGGTGTATGAGATTGTTCGACCGATCAAATTACACGAGCTACAAAAAAGAGACTTAAAGGTGAGTTCTCATCTACTCACCTCGAAATGTAATTTTTAAAGATTTTAATCAAACTAAATTTGATTTCTTTTCCTTTCCTGCAGTCAAGACCTGACACAGTCAAATATGCTATGACACTAGGTGGTAGAGACATTGAAATGCACCTCCAAAAAAATGAGTAAGCCTCTCTCCCCAGTTACTCATTTGTCATCATTTTTGTATATCTGCTTATTGTCATTTAGAAAAGTTCCTCACTGTCAAAGTGGAACACGTTTATATCATTTTAAAATTGCAGTTCCCACATTACATATTGCGATTTGTCCATTAAATGAGTAATTTGTTAATGATCTGAGAAATGTGTGTTGGTCAACAGTGGTCTATTGTCGAAGGACTATAGCGAAACTTATTACACTGAAGATGGGATGCTTGTCACAACCACACCAAAAGATCTGGTATGCTGCAACCAGTATTACTAACATATAATCCATGGAGTGAGAGATTTATTAAATAATCTTTCTTCTACAGGACTTATGCTATTATCATGGAAAAATAGTCAATGAGAGCAAGTCATCGGTTAGCATGAGCACCTGCGATGGATTACGGTATTAAAGTTATTTCTTTTGAACTTTTACAATCACATATTAACTTACTTTAACAAAAGTACACGTACACATTTTAAAAAAATCTTTCTAAATCTAAAATCTTTCTTCTTTCTAAATTCTCTACTGCTATTACTATTACTCCATACAATCAGTTGGTTGCCTCAAGCATGTTCTTCACTTTTCTGCAATGAACGGAAGTTACAGTGTGACTTGCATTTTCTGCTTGGATAAATGAGACACACAAATTACACATGGTTTCCCAAGCACCCTTTATTAAGTCACCTCTTGTGCCAATTGCTTTGATTCACCAAGCTTACTACTCATCCCTATAAAAGACACTGTGACCACCATTATGTCAATTGTCTTCACAGAGGCTATTTCCAAACAGAGGAGCAGAGGTTTCTGATCGAGCCATTGTCTGAGGATGGTGATGGTGACCATGCTGTCTTTAAGTATGAAGATGCAAATGATAAGACGCCTAGAGTATGTGGAGTCAACAAAACTACTTGGGACGAGAGCGAGGAAGGCGCTCCTCCACGCATTCTCAAAAGTCGTTCTCGTTCCTCAGTAAGACTGTCTATTCATTTACTTTTCCCCTTCAAAAAGCAGCAAAGCAAAGTTAAAGTTTCACAAGAATTAACCACATTCAGACAGTTCATGTGATTAAGTCTTATTCGTTGTTCCGCAATGTTAAGGTGACATTCACAATAAATTGCAGAAGTCTAAAGTGCAAAAAATGTCCCAGATGAACCTAATATTTTACTGTAAATAAACTAAAGAAGGGTAGTTTGTTTTCTTTTGTAACTGATATAATAATTATCTTCTCTATTTTCCATCCAATTGCTTCCTCTTGATCAGGGGCCAACTTTGTTCCAGCAACAAAAATACATTGAGTTGTTCCTTGTGGCAGACAACAGTGAAGTAAGGAATCAATGCACCTTGATGAATAATGCAGAATACCTATTCTAAAAATGATTCAGAGAGTGTTTAATTCGTTTTTATGTTAATTATTTATTCATTCATACAATTTTTGGGGCTTCAGTGACTATCAGATGATATATGAAAAAAAAGGGCAACCTATGTGTTATTTTCCACTTGTACGACATTGTGTTTTTTATAGAGTCAGACTATTTCTAAATTTGTCACAGTACATTAGAAAAACACTGATGTTATCAGATTTCTGAAAGTCTGTCCTAATAACAATGTGACTATGTGACGAAATGCTTGGATTCATCATTCAATTCTTTGTTCCTCCTCAGTACAAGAACATGGACAGCAATCTTCAGAAGCTGAGAAAGAGGATATTTGAGATCATCAATTACATTAATAATGTGAGTCACTGATGCCAACATTTATGGATCATACAGGATATTGCAGCCACAACCTGTGATAATAAGAATTCCTGAATGTGATAATCACATGACTAGATACAGATCTTTGCCCTCTACAGATCTTCTGATGAGTACAGGTTTACAACTTTAGTACAAAACATACTGAGTGGAGTCCAAATACCTAAAAACTTGAGATTTAAACTCCTTTTTAATAGCTTTTTTCAAAAGATATTTTAAAATGGAACACAATAGCATAAAATGAGTATGAAATGTGTAAGATTCTGCACTTCTAGGTTCTAGATTTAGCAATTTGTTTGACAAGGTCAATTTTTAACAACTTGTGATGAATAGCTTATTGTAGGCCTACTATGTTGATTTTTTATTAATACAATCCGTCATTTAAAAAGATATTTAATCAGAAAAAAAGAATCGCTAATGGTTTCAGATTTTTGGACCCCATTGTACACAGCATACAATAACATTTGATTCTCTTCTTTCACTCTTTTCTTAATGCGCAGGTATATAAAGAAATCAACACATTTGTTGCTCTGACTGGATTTGAAGTCTGGACAGATAGCGATAAGATAACAGTTTCTCCTGTTGCTGGAGCTACCTTGGACAGCTTTACCCAGTGGAGGAACAACGATCTCATCAAAAGAAAGGAGCACGACAACGCCCAGCTCCTCAGGTCAGCTCTCATGTGGGGAAAACCCAATATTGTTAATCAGATCAGATCGGAACTTCTGCAAGACTGCAATTCTGCTTCAAGCTGTTCCATTGTGTTTTTCACTGAAGTGGTTTAGGAACTGAAACCAGAAGACAGACTTTAACCACTAACATTAAACATAGCTTTTTTTTGTCCTTCTCACAGTGCAGTCAACCTTGATGGATCAACGGTGGGTCTAGCTTACATTGGAACTCTGTGTGGAGGTCTTTCAACAGGGATTGTGCAGGTACTAATACTCGCTCATAACAAGTCACAAACATATCTGCCCAAAATAATGAAGCATGAATGAAAAGAAATAAATAATCTGATAGGGTCAAAATAAAAGAGAAGTATATATGCAAAACTGCAGTATGGAGATGGTTTGGGGTGTTTTATTCATTTGTGAAGTAACATTAAGAATTTTTTCTTTTTACATAAAATAACTTCACATTTATGGGAATATTAAGGAGAAATATTTTCTACCAGAGCATATTGGTGAATCACCATGGTCTTGGCTTATAGTCGCAATGCCACATTAACCTTAATAACTTCCTCATAACATAGACTACATTTGAATGCAAAATCTCTTTTCATCAATGTTAAGCCTGTATCTATAGTTGACGTTCTAACTGTTTATTTCTTTTCAAAGGATCACAACCCTAATGCTATAGCAGTGGGGGCTACTATGGCCCACGAGATGGGGCACAATCTGGGCATGAGTCATGATACCAGCAGCTGCGTTTGTTCTGATGGCACGTGCATTATGACAGCTGCTCTCAGGTACTTACTGTGAATCAGATGAACTTCATTAGCTTAGCATTTCTACAATTTATACTGTATTGTTTTATTTATGGAGGGCCCACAACAAAAGTTCTGAGCAAATATCACTGCTCCATATCTCCGCAGCTATTTCATCCCTCAACACTTCAGCAGCTGCAGTGCTAGTAACTATGTAGACTACCTGAACAGCAAAAACACAGAATGTCTTTTGAATGTGCCCAAACCAAAAGAATTGATTCAGCCACCTGTGTGTGGAAATGGATTTGTGGAGATAGGAGAACAATGTGACTGTGGAACAGTGCAGGTAAGCGAACTAGGGTTTCTGAAAAATGTTAACTCAAAATGTTAAGTACCGAACAAACTTATTTGTTGCAAATTTGGAATCACATGGGAAGTAAAAACCCTAAAATTTAAATCGGCAAGTCACATCTATATAAAATCAGATAATGTCAAGACATGCCCAGACAGGCTGTACTCTTACATTTGACAACGAATCACCAAAGTAGTGTTGTGTTTGTTGTGCATATGGGAGGAGTTTGGGATTGTCAATCTCTCTTATATCTTTTTTTAGCAGTGTGCAAAATAGATGATGGATTGCATTTAATAACTGCAGCAAATCTGTACATGCACTGCATTAGTCATCTCTTCTTTTTGGCCAGAAATTGTGTAGGATGGACTGCATACTTTTACTGCATGTTCATTCATTTATTCATTCATCGTTTGACATGTTAATTACTTTCCAAGAGCTTTTCCAGATTCTCAGAACTAGTACTTAAAATACAATGTATTATGTGACCAGAGCAAACACGCCTTAAATGCAAAGACATCTTAAGACCTACTCATTGCTTTTATTTTTCAAAACCTATAGGAGTGTACAAACCCATGCTGCAACGCCACCACCTGCAAAATGACAGAGGGCTCACAATGTGCAACAGGGGAATGTTGTGAGAATTGTAAGGTAAGATTCAAAGATTTGGAGCATTATACTGTAACATCCATTAAATCGGTAGTATCAAAGCAAGACAGCTGCTTTGTTACGCTCGGAACATTTCATAAACTGCTACAAAAAAATTGGAAAAATCACTTATAATGAATAGCTTTCATGAGCAGCCTAAATGTGTTTCTTTGTGTAAATGGAATATGTGCAAATAAAGGTGTCTGGTTATTCGAGCACAACAAAAGATTAAAAACTGACTTACCGCACTGCGAGGAAACGACATGTCAACGTTGCCTCATAAAGTGGTTATTAATTCCGCTCTCCTGCATCAGGCAGTGATTGGAGGAAAATGAATCGAGGGGCGTTCCCTCTCATGAATAATGAATAGAATCAAGTGACGCTTCTCCGTGGTTTTTCATACAAATCACATTTTAAACTTTTTAATTCGGATGAAACGAATGAACGTTCAAAATCTTAACATTAAAAGAAATACAATAATTCGAAAAATGTTTTGTCATACGGTTTCATTCATTTATAGGCCTACTGGTAACTAACCTGCATGTTTTTCTTTCTTCTCACCAGATCATGTCAGCAGCACATGTGTGTCGTCAAAAAAATGATGAGTGTGATTTGCCCGAGTCCTGCACTGGAAAATCAGCCGAGTGTCCTGAAGACGTCTTTACAGTCAATGGACTCCCTTGCAAGAATGGGAAAGGCTATTGCTACAATGGCCAGTGCCCACAGAGAGAGGAGCAGTGCTTTAAAATGTGGGGTCCAAGTGAGTATAGTACTGATGCATCGCAATAGTGAGAAATTTGGCCCCATATGAATGTGCAAATTTTTCTTTTTATTCAAATAAATCAAGCTGCTGTGGTGGCTCAAGACTATTGCTACAACCAGAACACAAGAGCGGAATACTACGCCTACTGCAAACGCAACAATGAAAAATATATTGGATGCCAAAAACAGTAAGATTTTACATTTATCAGTCCATCCATTAATTAATTAATCCCTTCACAAATTCCTTCACTGTTTGAACAAACACCAGTCTTTTTGTCTATCTGCAGAGATGTGATGTGTGGAAAACTGTTCTGTGAAAATGGCAATGGAAGTCCCAATTATGGACGGCTAGTTCAATTCAACTCTTGTAAAGCCACCTTCTACAGCGATCCTGCAAAAGATTTTGGTCAAGTCGACTCTGGCACCAAATGCGGGGAAGGACTGGTAAGACAGGGCTCCAGAGACATGCCAGTTATTCCCAAACCTCCTTGTGGTTCAGTAACAATGAACTCCTTCAATCACCTCTTAAAAAAAAAAAAAAAAAAACTTTATAGTTTTGTTATCAGTAAGCATTATAATATGCAACTCGTGATGTGTTTGTTTTCTCAGGTTTGCAACCAGAATGAGTGCGTTGACCTAGAAACGGCTTACAAAGCAACAAACTGCTCCGCCAAATGCAGAGGTCATGCGGTAAGACCCAAAATATGCCTTTCTCCAACACTAACTTCTTGTTTCCTCATAAAAGATAAACCTTTATATGTTAAATTTTATGAAATATTCTTTCAGAAGTTATACACACTGTACATCAGAAGTTATAACTAGAAGAATTAACGTAAATGTATATGCTACAGGTTTGTGACCACAGAAAGGAGTGCAGATGTGAAACTGGATGGCTGCCTCCAGACTGTGAAACACCAGCAGGAAGTGAAGGTTCTTCTAAAGGTATACATTCAAAATAGCCTCCTATTCATTTAGTGTTGAGGATCACAAATAAGATTTTTGCCTCTTTGCATTTCTAGGTGTGACAGTAGCCATCATCGTGGTCGTCTGTGTCGTGATTGGAATAATTCTAATCGGACTGGCCATCTTCTTTTACAAGCGCAAAAAGAGCATGCCAAACTCACTTGGGTAAGAATATAGTTAACCAACACTTAAACACTGGGGGAAATCAGTTTAATTTTATTTAATACTGCTGTTGTCTTTATAGCCATCCAAGGCAGCAGAAAGTTCATGTAGTCGACATCCCCGAATCATCCCTGAATCAGAAGCCCTCTCCGGTAACTTGCAGTCACATTATTTAACAACAAACGCAATCTATACCCAATGAAATGTGAAAGCGTTATCAGGACTTTGTGATCTCTTGTTTATTTTCAGGCAATAAGGCCTTCAGCACCTCCTCCACCTCCACCCTCTTCAGTTCAGTCCAGAGCTCTACATAATGAGTACCTAAATGCACGACAGGTAGAAAAGCTAACTCTACATAATGTTTAATGACTCATGTTTACATCAGTATTTAAAGGAATCAACCTAAAATGAACATTCCTTATGTTGTTTTAAATCAGAATGACTTGCTCTCTTCTGTGAAAGCCATACATGCAGTACTTTTTTATACATGCAACAGAAGTTTTTATGAATATTTAAAGCATTAATTATTTTCCTCACAGGCCCTTAGACCACCTCCTCCGAGGGTGTGATGTCTAGCACCTGTCACCTCAAGAAGGCACCAGCACTTTTGATGGTTAGTCACTCCAGACCCTGCAGACTTTGATAAGTGTTTTACGAGCTTGAGGCTTAGTAAACTCTTCAAGAAAGGACAAACATCTGTGAAAATAAGCCACATGCTTACATTTCAGACCTAAATTAATTTTACAGTGTGCAAAAAATTGTCCTTGAGTGACATGATGCATTTTAAGTAGTTTTGTTTTTAACTGAAAATTAGATTTTTAAATGTCACTTTAATTTATTTGTACAGTGTGTTCCTGTATAATTGAGCCTGCCTTCTGTATAGTAATGAGTTTTATGATTTTCAGTCAGCAAAACCACCGACTCACTTCCACAGAAAGCTCACATTAGCTGATTTTCTAAAGTTTATCCAATTTCACACCCCCCTCTGTGAAGTCAGTACCTCTGCTAGATGTGATTCTATCCTGGTTTTTCATTGATATATATACACAACTTTTTATGCTTAAAAGGGCTTTTAAATGTTTTAAAATTAACATTTTTGTGGTTACTTTTGTATTAATGAAAATATATTTAACATGTTGTAAAATGCAATGAAATATATTTGCATGCTGAATCCCACTGTTTACTGTTTTTAACCGATTTAACTGATTAAAAACCAAGAAAATATGTCCAAACATGAGGTCCACAGTATTTCAGTTTTTATTTGTCTTTTTAACTGATACATCTACATAATATCAAGAAATTTATGGTGGCCTCGCGTTACAAGTACTTGATAAAATGCTCGTTCAATTAAATCCCCATATATTTTTTTTAACGATGCTATAAATGTGCATAAACAACATTTTTACACATTCCCACAGATGCGTTTCAGGGACTTCATTGAGCCCATGAAGGCCTAATACTCAACATTTCAACTCTTGAATGCAAACAAAAACTTAATTCAAACTTCCTCATCCTTCCGTTAGAAGTTCACGTTGCCAGTATCCCAAGACCAGCCCACACCCTGTTAAACCAGTCGAGGAAAACAGCAGAACTGATCCCAGATCAGCCGCTTAATCTCAGTACTTCCATTGGTATCATTTGAAATGCATGCAAATAAATGTAGCATATATTCCCTTTAGAGTCCACAGACATACTGCACTGATTTGATCCTGCAAAACACATACACACTTCAGAAAATGCTGTATGTTGGAAGGTTGCACTGGAATCACACATTTATTTGTCATAAAAGCTGAATTCATACACCTACAGATGAGCACAACACATCTGTCATATCATTAGATTTTGGAAATCAGTCTCATGTGAAGAATCGGTCCTGCACTTAAAAAAAAAAATAAAAGTGAAAAACTTGGTCTAAATGAAACGTGCACACACACAAAAAAAATTACAAAATGAACTGTTGTCCAAAATGTACATTTCAAATGCTTCCAGAAAACGGGGTGGGTTGCTCATGTGCATAGCATCAGACATTCAACACCATCGCAAACTCCTAATTAAACCTGCTTTTAAACCAGATGAACTTGCTGCTCCTGTTAAAATGAATAAAAACATGCATTAAAAGGCTTAATGCTCTTCCTCTATTAGTCTCTTTTAGTTCTGCATCTCAACAGTAGGTGGAGACATACCACAACATTCCCTAAACCTGTTAAAACAAGCAGCCATGTAATAAAAAAACCTTACTACAATACCTCACATAGTGTTACAGCTCAAACCACCAAGTCAGTTTGTGACACGTTTATCAAGCTCAGCATGCTTTGTTAATGTCTCAAGCACGAACTGGATGAAATCAATAGTCTGTACGAGCGAAAGCTGAATACTTTGCATTAAGTGATGGTCTGGAGGACATTCTTTAAAGAGAGGAAATTCAATATTATGTGTAGGTGTTCTCTATTTACAAAAACTTGCGTTTAGTGCAATATTCCTCTTTACCTCCCCATCATACCCTAAATTAGGCTTGGTTAGAGCTCTGGCAGTGAACTCAGCAAAGCACACATACACACACACAAAACTTTGGCTTTTGAGTCGATCAAAGCAACTTCACACGTCCCACATTGGCTGTTACAGGTGTACATGAGCTTATAGGCATACTAACAGATTTCACTGTATATATTAACAAATAAAACTGCTTGATTGCATGCCAATCTCATCTATCATCTTTTTTAAAAAACAGCAAAAAAGAGAAGTGCGGCAGAAAGAAACAAGGGAAAGTGAGTCTGAAAGACTGTCAAAGGATATATTTCTAAAGAGACTGAAATAGCTTCAAGTACAGATGCAGAATTAAGATTATGTGATACTTTCATAAGACATGCTTCGCTTTTGTAGAATCAAACAACTTCTGTTTAAAACAATGTTATGGCTGCTTGCATGTGGTGTCATCTGGCTGTTTTTGGACAAAAATGCTAGATTTTCCAAGTAGAAATAGACACATGGAACCCAAAGCAGCTAATATTTTCATCTTGCTTGAAACTGAGTAATATTAAACAGTTTTACTTTCTTAGATATAAAATATTTTTTAATGAACCAACAGTTTAACTTATTTCCCTTAGGTTTTGTCTTATTGATAACATATATCAGTATAGTCAAACCATCCCTTGCCAAATACATTGCGACATACAATATTATAAAACTGGGATTAATTAGATCTTCTGATCCATGCAGCATCTTAAACCCACATCTCTGCTCTTGAGTTACAAAACTGTAGTTTAAAGGTTGACACATTGTGACTGTATACCTGTTTTTTTGCATTTTCAAATGTTCACTCATCTTTAAAATGTTGCTATCAAGTACATCTAATACAATTCATTTAATAAATAAAATCTCATGTTTGTACTTAGTTGTAAGTGATTTCTCTCTCTGTCTGTGGAATGATTCCTCTCCACATCCCAGGCCCTCCTCTGCAGGATCCGGCAGTTGAGGGGTCTGTCTTGTGGAGAACGTGGCAGAGAAAGAGACAATGCTATGGAGGAGAGGAAAAGTGCAAAATCTCCCCTTACACATTCCCGTCAGTGCCGTTTTTCTCGTTGGCAGCGTTAACTGTGGTACCGTCAGGTTGCTGGCCGTCCTTGCGAGGAGGCATCCGCTCGTTTATTCGGTCCAGGCCACGAGCTTCTTCGAAGTTGCGGATTTTCCGTGTAGGAGAGAAGCCTTGGATGGCTACCGGGGAAAAAAAGAAAATGAGGTCGAGAAAACATTTTGAGACAATTACTGAAATAAGTTTACCCTTTGGCATTTGCAGTGTTCAAAAAGCCTATTCATTGAATGATTTAACCATGAAGGAAATGCAATTGCAGTGCTTTTTAAAATGGACTAAATTAATAAAAATCAAACATTAATGTCATGATACACAACACCATATTTTTGCCTCATGCTGTGCACACTACAGTTCAAAGGTTTGTGACTGGTAAGAGTATCTTGTGCTCACCAAGACTGCATTCATCAAAAACATAGCAAAACACTAATTTTGTGGAATATTCTTAATATATAACTTTAAATTATTATAAATTTATTATATGTTTAAATGTAATTCATTGATGTGATTTTTTTGTGGAAACTATTATAGACTATTACAAATTACAGCATTTATTTGAAAAATAAATACTTATGAATGTCTTTACTAGACAAATGTCTGATGCTGATCAAATTTAATGCATCTTTGCTGAGTTAAAGTAAAAAAAATAAATCAATAAAATCTTACTGATCCCAAACTTTTCAAATCTAGTGTACAATATTTCCAGTAAATTTGTATAAATATAAGAATATATATAAAAACAGACAGACCGTAAAAAACAAACAGAAACAGGAAGTGCAAAATGGTGGCAACAACTGTAACTTTCAATTTTACAATTATGAGATGCAGTAAAATATATCGTAAAAAGTACAGAAATATAAGAATATATAAATAATATATAAAAAAATATATGTCTATCTATTAATTTATATAATTTGTCATTTTAGTGCACAGGCCATTTATTTATATTGTACAAAAAAAAGTGCATTTACAGCACTGAAAAAGAAGGTGTGGAGTGCCAATTCACTTAAATTCTGAAGAAATATTCCGTTACATATCACTCATACATTAAACCACAAAAAGAGCTGAACTCATATTTCACCAAACAACATGCACGAACATGAAAGCTGATTCTTGCACAACTAACAGGCTTATTATGTCCTGTGGCATTTCTGAAAACACCAGGCAGCTGCCAAGGTGAATCACAACCGTTTCCAGTTGACAGAGCAAACACAAGACGCCCATTCAACACCAGTAAAAATGGAGATGCAGCTGAACTTAGAAATCAGGTCAGGAACTCGAGTGTCTTGCTCTGGCACACTTAACATTTCACGCCAGAGTGTTTGTTTGTGTTTGTCTGCAAAATAGCTTAGAGCCTCGGTACATTACAGCAGCGGGAGAGAGGCCTCGGGCAAGAGTGTTACGCGTGAACAGGAACAGACAGTCTTAGGAGCGCAGAGTCGTAACGAGATTAGAATCTGAAAATGCTTGGCAGAGGAAGGTCTTGGCCTCTCCGCCAATTGCATGGCAGCATGGAAATTAGCACGCTCTAGCCAGGGCCCGGGAGTAACCAGCAAACCCCTCCGGTCAACAGGCAACAGCTAATTAAGCAGAGCCTCAGTCCCTCACTGCTTGGATGCCTTCAAGTGTCCACATCCGTCATTTATCATAAATAGATAGTATAATATATATATATATATATATATTATTAATTTCAGGCTCTTTTGTAAAATCTGAATCTCCTAAGGTAAGAAATGCCTTTATGAAATGTTAACTGCTGTACTCAATTCAATTGGTTGGTGCAAGAATACAGATTTTCCATGTTTCGTTTGAGACACACACATTGTTTTTTGTGGTTTATGGGGACTCTCCATAGGCAAAATAGTTTTCAGACTTTACACTTAAACCTACCCCTTACAAGAAACTTTCAGCATTTTTAGATTTAAAAAAAAACACACCATTTACTATGTTTAATTATGCTTTTGAATTACAGGGACATTGGCAGTGTCCTCATGATCCACCTTTAAATTGTGATACCTCTATCATACCCATGTCATTATATACATTTTTGCACCCGTAAACCACAAAAACCAGTACACACACACAGAGGTGAATGGCAAGGCATGAAAAGACAAAAAGGGGAAGAAAGCACAGCATATAGGGGCAGGAGATGACACAGTACTGCCAGCGTACCTTGGCCCTCCTTTGCTTCTATGGTGGCTGTATTAGCAAGCGCAGCAGGAAGTAGCCCAAAATGAACGGAGAGAGAGGTTATATCAGTGTGATTACATTACACCCCGAGCATATTAACCCCACACACCACAGCAATGCATGTTAGTAGTCAAAGAATTCAACAGTAATATAAACTGGGCACAGAGCAGTTAGTGAGGAAAAAAGCAATTAGTTTGTTACAAACAGAGCGTTTAGCCATTAAATAAAAATTTTAAAAAATTGTACTGGGACAAAAAAGGTGTAGATGTATAATTTTTTATATTAATAATAAATATTAAATAGATTTTGAATAAAAAAAATGTTATTTATTATTGTATTTTTATTGTATCGGCTGATGTGAGAGAATGGTAGCCAGAAAACCAAGCCATCTTCTAAAATAATATTATTTTCTGACTATATGGTTATAGCTGGAAATGTCCTAGTGTCCTAAGGTCTTCTGGTAAGATGAGGCCAACAGCTTCTTAGTTTCTTTAATATTCCACTCTGTTCTGCAGGTCTGGATGGCTTGATGTCTGACCCACACGGACAATGAAGCCAGCCTCTTAAAGGTCACTGAATTTTCTATATGTACTTCAAACAGTGACATCCACCCACTGTCTCCCTCTGATTTCCCTCTCTCACTCCATCACTACTCACTTGCACAAAGTTCCCTACGCTACTGGCCTTTAATGACCTTAAGTTCTGGACATCTCGCCAACAGATTCGTCTACTCAGAGAGGACAGGTCAATCCAGAGAGTCATGATGTGGCTCTCATGGCAATCAGCCTCTGATTGGTTTTCGGAATTCTCAGAGTCTCTGTAGTGCAGGTGGTTAAATCACATGGCTTAATGTGAGCCTACAGGGAAGTGCTTTATACAGCACTCAGTCAAATAATCAGTGTAAACATTGCATTAGTTCATAGGTGGACAACAGGATGTAGCAGGTGTTCATAGTGCAGAAAAAAAGCTTGGTTGTCATAATAATATAATATTATAATGTAATGAAAGAAATGTAAGCCTATTTTTTTTTTTTAAATTTAGACATTATTTTCTCTATCTATCTTGATTTTTTTTTAAAATCAATAAGATTTTTTAATGATTTTTTTTTCTTCTTTAATTTACCAAAAATTAATTAAATTCAAGACTTTAAGATTTTCAAGACTTTTACATTATTGCAATGTTTTTTTTCTATTTATCAATATTTCTGGAATAAAATATTCCAAAATAAAATAAGACAAATCACAAAATAAAATGGAACAAAACTAAATAAAATTAAAACAGGACTAATATATAATATATATATATATATTAGGGCTGCCACAAACAATTATTTTGATAGTCGATTTGTCACCAATTATTTTTGCAATTAGTCGACTAATCAGATCATGCATCCATTGGACGTAAAATCTACAGCTTATTGCACCAGCATGCATCTGCTCTTATATAACTATCATTAGCTTACAGCTTGAAGTGTTTAAGGTATGTGCTAACTAAAAATAAAGACAAGATGATAGTTTATTAAACTTTTAATGAAATATATCCAACACAATGAATCAGTACAAATTCGTTTTAATAAAGTTCAAATAGTTTTCAATTTACACATCTGTTACGCTACCTTTACACTAGTGCATTATTATTATTTATTCATACAATAGCTTTAGAATCTTTTCCCCTCTGAAAATTTTGTATATTTAAATTTTTTTAAGGCATAAAACATTTGTCTTTTAATTACTGAAGATTTAATTTCATTGTCGGAAAATAAAGGGGATTTTTTATATTACAGTTTAAACCACTGAAGAAATACGGTTTTTAAATTTTTTATGTACATTCTAATGAACAACAGTAATATATTTCTGCTGCCATGTCCAAACCGAACTTTTCTTTTGACGGCTTGTCATGAACACCTTTACAGTTCTGTGTGTACATGATATGACGCTAGATTTAGAGATGTTATTCATGTAGCCTACTGTATTTATGTCCTCATTTAGTGAGATGCAAGATGTTAGTATCACCGGAAACGTCACGCGCAGGTCAGTGTGCTAGTAAACAAAACCACGCGTCTGCACCATTCATTAACACAGAGACACGCAGAATTCATCTTTTTTGCGGTTAAATATTGACAAATACTATTGAAAGCGGGAGTGTGCTCACTGTGTGAGCGGCGCCCACATTTATGTGTGTGTGTGTGTGTGTGTGGCGGAACTGCGCTGTGCGCGATACAGAGAACGCAACTTAATGTAGAGACAGAAATGACTTGCAGTCGTGTAAATTATACAAATATTATTAAATTATATTTTCTCAAAATCCTCCCAGACTTTTGAACTCCGTTGTCAGGGAGCCATGATACCGGAGACTGCTGCTTCTTCTTCTTTGGCGTTGTCCTTGTAGATGCATTGCTGTCATCTTCTGTTTCAGTCCGTTATTACACTCTTAAATCCTACTACTTATTCCTGCGTCTTTCAGGATCTTACAAAGCTTTAAACGACACGTCGACTAATATATTAGTCGTCAACGATTTTGATAGTCGACGTAATCGTGACTAGTCGACAAATTGTGGCAGCCCTAATATATATAAGGATCTGAGCAGCTGGGGATGTGGGCAGTAATTTTGTAGCTAACACTGGAAAGTTGCTAACATGTGAATTAAGCAGTCGGACACAGCTCCAAGCTCACGCAATGGAGATGGAGAGCACAGCCCTCATCAGTATCTGCCACTATGAACTCTGATGCAGTTCAGCGTGAGGGGTTGAGACACATCATCATCATTAGTGTCTCGCATGCCAAAGCTCATTCTAGCTGCTGTATGCTGGTACTCTCTGCTTTTGTAAGAGGGTGAAGAGAGCAGTGCTGGATAACACGTGGCGATGATGATGATCCAATATGACTTCCAGGTTGGATGCAAGAGGCCTGCAAACCCACTTCACTAACTTACCATTACAAAACCACAAACATGCTCACTTACCATTCTGTAAGGTCTGCTTGCCTCCAGACAACACTCCTAGAGGTAGCGTTCCAGTTGGGGTGAGCCCTTTGAGGGTCAATACACTCTCGCTCTCTTCCCTGAGGCATAACACACACACAGAGACACAGTATTAGGGTTGTGTTCAAAGTACTAAATGGCACATAACCAATTAGAGTGTGGTAGAGGGGAAAAAAAGAGGAAATATATGGTAATTTGAAACTTTGCTGCAGCGCCAACCTAATCTGAATATTGCTCAGAAAACCAAAGACAAAAGACTTCAAGATGTCCTCTGTTCCTCCATTATCTATGGCATTGTTCATCTGGAATAATGTCTAATATAATTAGACCGCTATTCCGCATGATGACTCACTGACGCCAGCTCATTAATCCTAATGGAGGAAAAGTGTGTGTGCGTGTGGCATTAAAACAAAACTTCACTGCACAAGGAAATTTTTTTTTCCTTTTTGATAACTGTAATTATTTCCAAAGCAGCACAGTGAATATATAAACACGCACACACACAGACTATATATATAATTGCATGCAGACTGACCTGAGAACGGAAAAGACTCTGGCCATTTTCCCAATGGCACGGATCTTATTTCTGATCACCTCCTTACGGACAGCTGGAGCTCCACCTTCTCCAAAACACACACACACACACACAAATCAGCATCAAACAGTGTCACCCCAAAGGACCTCTGACCCCCAATAAGAGGAAACCAAAAATGTGGAGTTGCTTGAACAATAACTTTAATTATTGATAATTATGACAAATGGAATTTTGAGCTGCATTTCTAACAGTTACTCTTTATCAACTTAATAAAGCTATAATAATAATAAATAATATAAATACATCTTTAATCAGATTTTATTCAGAATGCTGAAAAAAAAAAGACATTACTAATAAAAGTACAGACATATATTAATATATTAATAATACATTTAATAATAATTATTACTATTATTATACATTATCACAATTTTTATTTAATATTAAATTGCTTAATATTTTTATGTTATTACAACAAATATAAATTATTATTCAATTGCTTAATACTTAGTTTTAGCTTTCATTTGTCTGAAATCTGAAAGAAAACATCAGTGCTTTACTGTGTAACTGACAATTTAATATATTTCTCATTGTTAATATAAGGAAAAATGCTGTAATCTCTGCCATTTTTAAAACCCAAAAGTTGCATTATTAGATTTGTATAATACTTTGCACTGGTCTAAAATGTTTGGAATTACTTAAATGAGACAATAAGGTGAACCTGAAGAGCTTCAGAGAACACTATGTAAGCCTTGTGTGGGCTTGAGGGTATTTGCAGAAGAGTGTCACGCCTTTGCTCTAATTATTTAAGCAGATCTGTTTCCTGTTCAATAATTACACAAGGCGAAACCATAATCCTACACAGTCTATCCAGTGCATTTAAAAATATTAAAATAGAATACAGTTCATTTAAATATTTCGCAGTACTACTGTTTTTATATGAGCGCACCATCATGTGAATTCTACTCTCCACAACAGACTGTCTAAGCAGGAAGCATCATGGGATGACATAAGCAGACATCAGACCTCCAGGGAAAGCATCTTAGACAGCTAGAATGACAGTTGGACACTTCTGAGGACCTGCTGTCTATGTTGATGATGACCAGAAAGACATACGCTTACACACACACACAAACACACACACACGCTCAGCAAGCACATTCAAGCTGTTCTGCATTAAATTATGTCACTGAACATGAAGCAAGAGGAAATCAGCACAAAAGCCAGCTGTCAGCTTACCAAACTTTAATTAATCTCAATTGTGTAATACATGAGTGTACAAGAACACCCTTACCTTCACACAAGTCATCTCCCTCTGACATGAGTTCATCATCAGAGCAGATGTTCAGGACATTCACCAACATCTCAGTCACTGTGAAAAGTGAAACTTGCATGTTAGAGCTGCAATATAAGCTGCTATTTTACATTATATCTATGTAGCCCTTTAGAATTTAATCAAATTACAGGTCCTTTTCAAAAAATTAGCATATTGTGATAAAGTTCATTATTTTCTGTAATGTACTGATAAACATTAGACT
>JAUMHE010000048.1:5496609-5519644 GCA_032359235.1 Enteromius mattozi
TCCCCTTGTTTTGTGTGAACCCTTGGTATTTCTAACTGATTCGATCCTAATGATCTGAGTGGTCTGTTAGGTTTATTAATGAATAATTCCTACAAAGAGATTACAACGAAGCTTGTGTGAACGACCCAGAGTTAAAAGCGACGTAGAGAAACATCATATGCAAGTTTTCCAAAGCTATGAAAAGAATGAAAGGAAAGCAAATAAATGTTACACCATACTGCTGCTGTCGTCGTTCTTCTTTTAAAGCAAATTAAAAAAGGTATACAATAAATAAATGTAGTTTTTAATCAAATGTATAGGCTACATGCGAGCGTCGCGTCATGTTTACATTATTCTACACCCCGCCTCCAGCAGCGCTGGGGTGTCAGAATGTTCGGAAACAGTATACCGTCACTCAGCTGTTACGAACTTCTTTTTGCCCTCAAACGAAAAAATGAAAAATAAATTTGTTTGACGTATATCGGGGCCTTAATGAAACATTTTACAGTAAGGGAAGATTTACTAAAGATTCATAAAGTAAGTTGGTCAATCGCAATTTGACTAGGTTTTTAATGCCCAATGGCAAGTTTATGGCACAATCTGTGTCCTTTCACTGTTTGGTGCTCAACAGATGGCCAACTGGGTGCATGAGGGACTGCAAAAGTGGGAGTGAGTGGTCATGGTAATTATATCCAATGATACATTATTCTAAACAACAGGTTTGTTTGGTGCATTTACACATGTAAAATTCACACTAAAGTACAGAGCATTGGCATCAAAACAACACAAAGCCTTGGCAATACACTGATCGTTCGAGTGAGATGCCTGATCTTCTGTACAGTACATGCACACTCTTTCCAGCCTCATTAAAATCCATTTATCTTAATCCTGCCATCTAATTTGCATGCAAAATCCCAGACACCACTCAGTGTGGGGAGAACAGGACACCAAGGTAACCAAGGACGACAGGTGTGCATTTAAATGACATGTGAAATAATAGACACGGAGGAGGGTGCGAGTGGGGGGTGGGATGCAGCAGCACCGAGAGCTGCGACCGAAGCCTACGCAAGAGGAATAATGAGCTGAAAATTGCAGGTAATAGTGGCCACGAGAAGAGGACCTGAACGAAGGCTATTACGGCTGAACGGCAGATGACACAGAGAAAGACACAGAGAGGAACCTGTTTTTTTCTTAAAGTTTGTATGCTGCTTGGTTTTAACAACATAACAACTAGTCTTCCATTAACCAATCAGTGAGGTTATCTAATATTGTTTTACTAAAAAACAGCAGCAGAAGACCAAACTGTCAACCCAAACTTAAAAACATGCTACTGCATATGTAGACACATGACCCCATCCAGTCAGTGACACAGAAGAAACACAGAACAAGAGCAACCGGAAGAGCAAAAAAAAAAAAAAAAAGCTTTATACTTTTTTTTTTTTTTATGTAAAAAATATATTTTTTTATTAAAACTAAAAGGTGACTTTATGTTTTAATTTCAAGAAATGTTATCTTTAGATTTAATTTATCAAAATATTCTGTAAATAACCATAATCACAAAGATACGAATTATACTCTTTTATTAGATAAAATATCCCACCTTTAATAGTTGAGCATATTTACAGTACAAACCTTGTCAGTGAACTAGCAAATAAAGTAACCTTTCATTAATCGTAATCAAGGTAAAAAAGCTTAATTAATCAAGATTTTGATTCTAGGTCATATTGTCCAGCCCTAACACATAAATTAGTAATGTTATTTTATATTTTTGTTGAGCATCGCTCAGCTTTATTTAAATGAGTCAGGAATCTGAGCTCTGTTCATGTCACTGGAAATTACCTCACTGAAAATGCACAACTGTATGCAAGTCACTGCGTGAAAGACCCTCAAGAGTGTCAAACTAATGAACTCCTCACATGATCAAAGTGTGAGCGGTCAGTGACATCAGTCATTCAGCGGGGACCCGCGACAAGCAGAGTGATCCATGCTTTAATGCTCCATGACTCATCTCTTATGAAAGGGTACAGTGTCTGACAGGTTATCAAATAGCTCCACTCAGACAACTCCTCCAGTGACACATCTAAATGAGACAGACTGAGAAAGAGAGGTCATTTAACCGTACAGCTTAACAAGGTCTCTTGTATTTCCGTTCTTCATTCCAAAGCATCCACAGCTCCTGCACTTTAACGCTGTCTCTTTTAAGAGTGACAATTAGTGAACTCACAAAGCCTACGCTTACCAAAACCAATCAATCACATAAAAAGTAGAGGCTTCAGTAAACTACATTTAGATAATTATTACCTTTTATTCACTTAAGTTAAAGAAGTTTGTTGTCACCATTCTGTGATACTGCATACCACAAAGCATACGCCTGACAAATATTGATTAGCCAAAACAGCCTTACATCTCAGCTCTTTTTTAGAGCACTCATTTGTGCTTAAAGTCGACATTAAGGCAAAGAAAACATAACATATTGTCCTATCAGAGCAACCACTGTAACAATGTAAAAGATGACTAACTGCAAGACTAACCACAATTGCTGACCAACAAATCTTTACTGGAGATATTATAGCATCTGCTTTGCCTCTCTTTTGTGCTTATTTGTGGTTGATGCACTCTTGCTAATGCGGCAATGTAGCCATTGATAATGCCTTAACAGATGGTTTAGAGAAGACGTCAGATTCTCAGCCAAGTAAGAATGAGCCAGACATGTACACAACAATAGTTTCCCACTGGTACACGTTCAGATCCCAGAGTACTAGGGTCCTATGAAATCAGTACTTTTTATTCAAATTCTGTTTTAAATTTTTAGCATTCTGTTGTTGTTGTTTTTTCAGTTGAAATTTTCTATACCCTGTTTTAATGGTTAAATTAAATGCCATTAATCAAAAAACATGGTCTAATGAAATATACAGTTTAACAGCAATTTATCAAGTTTAACCAAATGTATATTTTTTAATTTTTTTCCCTCAAAATCAGTTTTGTTCCAAATTCTGTGTTTTTCATTGCATTTTAAATTCCATTTTAATGGTTTCATTAAATTTTAATAGTCCAAAACATCTTGAATCAATAGATTTCAAACAAAATTATGTTTTTTTGGTGTTTACATTTTTTATGTTAAATAAATTCTGGTAAATTTCCTTTAAAAATAATGTTTTGATAATAATTGTATTAGTAGTAGCAGAAGTAGTACTATCACTACATTAAGTAATATATTTCAGTCATAGTTTCTTCAAGTTAAGCTGAACTTTAATTTAAAGGGACTGCTGCAATATTTAATTTATTTATTATTATTTATTGCTTGCATATTTAAATTGTATTTTTGGACATTAGTTCAAATGTTTTAGTTTAAGTGCAATTACCTATTTGCTATTTTTGATTCATACATCCAAAATGTAACAAATATTGTGATATTCTGTATAACTCAAATTGTGCTTTTATGACAGGATTCCACGATCCGGTCCATGTTTTCCACATCACGGAAATCATAAGCCCTAAAATATTAAATTATAGGGTTCCAAACTAAGTATTCACCTGAGCTGACCTGAGGTATATTGAGGCCTGAAACCAATCAGAATATCACAACCGATGTGTCAGAACCTAGAATATTAGAACCAATCTGTACCACAAGAAAAGAGAATTAAAAAAAAGAAACAAATTGGGTCGCTTGAACCATGTAATTTAAATGCAGCCTTATTGGTTGCCAAATTCACAAAGGATGGAGTATGTATAGAAATCTGCAAACAACAGGTGTTACAGTCTCCAGTGAACGAGATTTCTGCAGGTGCAGATTTTGTATTGGCCTCTTGTTCTAGATTACTTCAGCTGAAGAACATGCACTCACCTCAATACTGAAGTATCCTCTGTCTACATAATCACCCAGGAAGAGATAGCGTGTGTTGTCGGGGGAACCACCAACTTCAAAAAGCTTCATGAGATCGAAGAACTGTCCATGAACATCACCACACACTGGAGGTGAAAGGAAAACAAAATGAAAGCTTAACATTGAACATCACATTCAGTGAGTGGTACTTAACACCGCCTCATGTTGAAATCAATGGCAACTGTAAGCAAAGTGGTAAAAGGTTTTCTGTATCACACATCACATTACAAAGCAAATGCCATAGGGAAGTGTTGGATTGTACAGAGAACGAACACTTCACTTAAATCCATCCTACCTACATCATCCAGCCAGCAACGGCCACATGTACAAGACTGCTCTGTCACTTAGCAACAACACTATATCTGAAAATACAGAGGCTGGATCCATTTATAAAACAAAATGTATCTAGAGCCAGAGGGGTTTGTGACATCAATTAATTCATGCTCAAAAGGCAGCGATATCTATAGAGGACAGATGATCTCTAATTCATCTGCATCATAAAATACCGTGGCATGATGCACGCAAGAATTAAACCTTGAAGCACAACATCTTCATCAAATAATTGAATAAGCTTAACAAGCTCTGTTTGTCACTGATAAGGACCAGCTGAATTTAAGATTACGCAGATGCTATACAGATTCTCCTGTATCATCTGTAAATGGCCATTATATGAATTCTGTCACTTTCTAGTACTTGTATAATCAGCCTCATTAATTTCTCATTAAATTAATAATATTCCCACTAAATTGAAGGGAGATACTGAAAATTTATAATAAAATCGACAGATAAATTAAGATATAAAACAAAAAAAAAATTATAAATTACAATATGAATATAAAACAAAAAAATACATATTTTAAATGCTTCAAGTATGTTTAGG
The DNA here is from genome assembly GCA_032359235.1 of Enteromius mattozi. NCBI lineage: Eukaryota > Metazoa > Chordata > Actinopteri > Cypriniformes > Cyprinidae > Enteromius > Enteromius mattozi. The sequence goes on from JAUMHE010000048.1 coordinate 5,501,352, forward strand.
CCTCATAAATGTACAAAATTATTCACATTATGAAAAAAAGGTTTTATATGCATTTTGAGATTTGTTAAGATGATATTAAACAGCGTTCTTAAATTATTATTTTTTAAAGATTAACTTGATGACAACAAAGCTAACACATATTTAGAAATCTGGGAAATGTGTGAAAGCAATATTCACTATTGGCTGCATGATCCAAAACCAATCGGTCACTTTTGAATTGAATATCACGCATCCCTAACTTATTCAATAAAGTTAAATGTTGACAGAAAAGCAAGCTTGATCACGGTCAGTTGCACTCAAAACCAGATAAAAAGCATTCCTTTAGAGCAAGACGTCGACTTCTCATTCAGGCAGCCCTTCATTTAGTTGATTAGTTTCTGCACATCCCTCCCAATGTTCACTGAAGCATCACTGACCACATTCCACGGCAGAATCGGTGACTGCTTCCTATGTTGCGCACCACGGATCTGCAGACAGTATCTGTCATTACGAACCAAAAGCACTGACACGGATCTCCATATGAGTCAGTTTTCCGCAGCCGATTCTCCACCGTGACAGTTAATAACACAAATCAGGTAATCTCTGCAAAGAACCCAACAGCAATGCCAATATTGTGTGCCAGATAAATACTGCTTTCACAGATGGAATATGGGCCTACTTGAATAGTTACTTATCAACCAAACCAATCGTTTTCAGATTTATTATTTTATTGTTGGCTAAAGGTACACACGCTGATGCCAGTGAAGTGTAATAACAAATATTTGAAACACTGCATTAAGTTTCCATGAGGAAAAACACCTTTTTTTTCTTAGGAACTAGAACAAAAGTTTGTTGCAATCTACACAGATGGTCATCTCCCTCAAGCGCTACTAAAGATATGCTCTTGCTTTCTTACCAGTGATTGGTGCCTCCACCTCTAGCATGCACTTCTCCTGCCTTAGGATGTTGGCACCTTCGGTTATGACGCGCAGCGCAACGTCCTCCTCCAAACGTCCCTCTTTGATCAAATGGTTCTTTAGTATCTCGGCATTTGGCTTACCATCCACAAATAGGTCCTTTATTGTCAGCCGCTGGTGAGGAGGCAGTGGCACTGCTGTAGGTGCAACAAGAGCAAAATATCAGCTGACAATTCACACAACTTTAACAACATCAACAAGGCAGCTGCAAGTATGGAAACACGTTTCAGTCATAGTAATAGAGGAGATACTAAGTGGTTGTTGCCCACTAAGAGCGATAAAGTGGAATAAAATATAATTATTCAAACATAATGTGAATAATTCATTTTTAAATTGACAAATTAACAGACATGCGCTACATTTCAAAAGTTTAGGGTCAGAATGATTTTTTTAATGTTTCTGAAAGTCTCTTATGCTCACAAAATATACATTTACTGGATAAAAACAGTAAAACTAATTAAATAATTATGATTTAAAATAACTGCTTTCCATTTGAATATATTGTAAAATGTTTGTAAAATTTATTTCTGCGAGTCTTCAGTGTTACATGATCCTTCAGAAATCCTTCTAATATAACAACATACTGGTATCAGTGTTGAAAACTGTTGTGCTGCTTTATATTTTTGTTACAGAATACTCTCCTAAGTAGAAACAGCATTTATTTGAAACAAAAACATTAAAAATGTTTTTACAGTCACTTTTGAGCAACTTTCCATTCTTTTTCTCTTTTGTTAATTCATCCCACTTGGACGTATGTTGCAGTTTCATCGTGATTAACCCATTTTTTAAAAAAACATTCGAATCTTTGTTTCATCTATTAAAACATATTTAGTTACAATATTAAGTATTGAGTCAGACAAAATAGTTAATGATTTGATTATCAATCATATGGTTCATCTATAAAAACATTGCACGTTTGTTGACAAAAAAAAAATTTCACATCGCTCAGTGACTCTTACTCCTGAGGATGTATCTTTGAAAAAAAAAAAAAAAAAAAGAAAAAAGGTTGCAGACGTGTATTTTCAGTTCTGCTCTTTATTAGTTTGTGCTGCTCTCTGGAGCATCATGACATTTGCTGCTGCTGGGGCTAATAAGAAAAGTTATGGTATCATGAGGATTCTATTGATTCAGCTCTCAGGTTTAACCTTCACAGACGTGAAAGGATCCAGAGATGTCGCGCAATAATCCCTCACCTGCGCTGAACTGCCGGGTAATCTAACTCCACCAAATCCCTCAGCGAAAGTGCAGAAGTTGCCATAGAGAAGGTTGCAGCTCAAGACATGATAGGAATGAGAATTTTGGATGATGAGAAGCATAAGAGCTTCTAGATTATGTAAACAGATGTTTTTAAAGATAATAAGCATAGATTTATCAAGAGTATGGCATGCTATTATATGTCTGTTCTGTCTCCGTATCCTCTGAAGAGTTCATTATTGAATGAAGTGAGGAGCGTGTCTGAAGTTCTCAAACACCATGAAGAAAACAGGAAGCCGTGTGAACAGCAAAGCCCCCTGGCACAGTCTTTTCCCCCCAAGTCTATCACAAAAGCTATGGTTGAAGCTGCTGCTTCCACCGCGACCTCATTTGCATGCATCCTCCATAGTGTGTTTTGGCTGCTCAGCCTCCGGCTCTGAATGTCTGCTTGATCGATAGCCAGCGAGAGCCCATATGTTTCAAAGGAAGTCAGGGTTGATCTTAATTTTATGGAAAGCGGGTTTTACAACTATGGCGTGATTGCTGATGCTGAGGGACATGTAAGTAAAGACATCTGCAACGATTTCGGAGGGAACAAGCAGCTGTCTGGCGGCACCACAAGGTCCACCGAGTCAGGCTTTGACAATGCTCCCGTTAATCTGGCGGTTCTATTAAACGTGCCCAGAATGCCAGAGCAAATCATGTCTGAGCCCTCAACCATTAGGGATTCAAATCAAGCCACTTGATCCCACAGCCAATCAGCTGCGTATCTGTACGAGGACACTGAAAAAATGAGGCAATGTCTCATTAAAACACATGTCATTGTTTCAAACTTAGTTTTTATTTTTTATTTTTTATATATATATATATATTTCTGAGACCACGTCCTAGGCATGTGTCAATTTCTAAAGTTCTTCAGTTCAAGAAATTCTGATTAGGTGTGTTTTTTTTTTTACCTTTAGTTCAATTTAATTCTGAGCAGCTGTTTATAGCTGAACAAACTCCTAGTTTCAGAGTAGATTTAGACTTGACAAAAGCAAACAAGTCCAACCTGGTCTAGATCAGGTTTAGAGCAGGCTCACAAAGCTATATATAAAGGTTCTCTGATCCAGAGTTTGTGATTAACTATTGAAAGTATGACGTGTGTGGGAAACATCTAGTCACAGGGAACAGTTTGATTCACTTCCCTGCTGAAGATTAAGAGATGTCATTATTAAAAATATTGTATATTTAAATGCATTTAGAAGGCGTGAATAAACGCTGTTGCTGCAGCAGAAGTTTGACAAGGCAGCAGAAAGAAAATATCTGACTATGCAAATGAGTCAACTGAATTTAATCAGACAAAGAGCTCAAAAGAAAACAGTACACTTTATATATTAAAACCTATTTATATAATTTAAATGCATAGTTTAATATTAAGTGCCGTTCACATAATATCCTAATTATTTGAGTATATTTTATAAGTTATAAATAATTATAATTGATATATTATGAATAGAAAAAATAATTATCAGCAAAAGACTTTTGCTACTAAGCAATTTTGTCTCAAACGGTTTCACTGTAAACTCTTAATTTAGAGTGAGAGAGAGAGGGGGAGTGGCTTTACTGCATCAGATGTGTCACTATACTCACAGCTGATTGGCTCAAAATGAGTTGTGATATCTAACCCAGAATAAAACCTGCCATGTAGCATAAGTTATTAAAATAAAAAAATTAATTGTGAGGGATTCAGTTTCCATAATGGCGGCTGCATATTGCCATTTACAAAGACCAACAGAGAAGGGAAAAATATGATGAATTATATAAAATCAACAAGAACGGACATATCTTTATACCCAGTGTTAATATGTTAGATATATAAATAAATACTGTTCAAAAGTGCATACAGTAAAAATACAGCCAAAACAGTATTATTGGGAACTATTATTGCAATGTAAAAATTATGCTTCTGCTTTAATATACTTTAAACTTTAAAAATGAGTTTATTCCTGTAATGGCAAAGCTCAATTTCCAGCTGCCATTGCTACAGTGTCACTTGATCCTTCAGAAATCATTCTAAAAAAATCTATGTTGAAAGCAACGTGATTCATCTCATGAGTTAGACCGCATTTAAATAATAAATAAATAAATTCAAACCCCAAAGTTTAAAACCCCATGTATGAAAATATAGCACAGAAGTGAACTTTTTTTTCTTTTTGGCAATTACTGCGCCAAATTTATCTCAAACGTTATTTGAGAAGAAATGATGACTGAAGACTATGGTAAAAGTCTAACACTCCTAATTTAACACGCTTGCTTTTGGCATGAAGACATAACCCAAACATTTCAATCGTTATGATATCCTCAGGAGTGAGCTCTGACAGTTAAAAAAAGATGTGATATCATGACGCATGACTGAACAGGGTTGATCTTAGCAGAACGCAGCAGACCCATTTTCAGCTCATGCAGAAGAGTTCAGTTGGCCACACTTATCCTCGCTAAAATAAAAATGTGGAGGGTTTAGAGAGCGGCCGACTCCACCTCACCTGAGTTAAGGATTTGGACAATATGAGCTCATTGACATAAGGGCATAAACCAACATTATCTATACTCTGAGTGTGAGGACTATAAATAAACAGTAAGCAGCCCTCGGTCCACAACACAGGCTGGGAATAGTGACGGTAAGCTGGGTACGAGCACTAAGAACAGATTAGGCAAAGCCTTTATTAGCCAGGGATTCCAGGTTCAGAGTCTGTTTATTTAGGGACTCCTACTGCAAACAAGATCCTGAGCCTAAAGTTCAAAAGAGAGGATGGTGGGATAAGGCCGATATGGAGAAGCATCGACACATTCATGCTACAAAATTCGGTGGGATGCTTTAAACCTTCATTAAAATCATATACGCTTTTTCACAGCTGATTGAGTTTAAAACACAGACAAAAACGCAAGTGTGGTCTGAAGGGTTAGACGCACAGATCTTCAATCGATGTCTGAACATTTGCATACGGCACAGTTCTGAACCAACGCTTTGCATTTCAGTGTTACCATGGACAGGCTCTGCCTTCACGATGACATTTCGTGCCACACAGATCCTGGGCTTTTCCAGCCCTGCATACAACTAGACGACGTTTGAAAGGCAAATTGGTGCTAATGTGCTATTAGCGTCTACATTTTCTCTTGCTTCTTAACACAATCATCAATGATTAAAATGGCAGCAAATACCCACAGAAAGTAGCCTATATAGTTCTGAAATGTATTTTGGCTAGGTTTACCTGGTTTGACCTTATTGGGTAAACTGGTCATAATGAAGCATCAACACGGTGAGCCTTATTTAGATCACTATTCTTAAAAAGCAAAAACGAGTTTGTTTTCTATTACGATATATTCCAGAAAGCCAGAAATGTATGTGATGACAGATGAATCTAACCAAAAACACTGTCTGACATATGTTTCCAAATTAAAAAAGCGTTCAATAGAGTTTTAGTCTAACATGTGAGAACCGGAGTTAGAAGGATTTCCTTTTTCACAGTGACAGGTGTGAAGTCTGTTCAACAGGCTGTAAAGTAACTTCACTGTTGATCATTCAGCTGACACAAAACTAAAAATATTTCAATATTTCCAAAAACAAACTTCTGGAAAAATGCGTTGAGAAAATCACACAGTATTGCACAGACTCTATGTATCATGATTATATTACAATGAAAATACTAAATATCACATTATATATATATATGGCTTTCTCTAGGAAAGTTCTCAGTACTGATCCAAGCAGGTAATGTGAAGCATGTGTGTTTCAATTTACTCCATATTATTTATACCACAAATAATGATAAGCCCCTGCAAAGACTGGCTGACAGAAGCACATTGCTGGATTTTAAAATCAGGTTTGCTTTATACCAGAGACAAAATGGATAAAAACTGATAAAATATAATGATGCTGACCTCATACACCATGTGTGTAGAAATAAATATTCATCTTTTATGTGTATGAGCCAGTATCAAGAGTCACTCCCACCCTTCACAGTTACAGGCATGGCTGATTTCCAGAACAACCACAGCCTTACTCAGACACAGTTTAAGCTGCTGTAAATACTAAATGATTTAATGATTGATTAATAGATGAAAACCTGCATTGCCAAAGTCTATATATATATATATATATTAATGTGTATGCCCTGCTTTTAGCTGCAATGGGTGCAACAGGATAATTCATTGTCAATTCAAAAGGACTCGTGCCAAGATTATAAAACAACTTTAATTCGATTTAGCGGCACAGTTAAAAATAAAGCTGTCTGAAAAAAATGGGATTGGCAATCCACAAGTCGCTATCACGAATTCCAGGCAATCAATCAACAAAACCTGGAAGATCCTTCAGTCTGTCACGGAATGATTCAGAAGAATCAAATGATTGGCGAATCAAATGATTCACCAAAATACCGGAGTAGAATCAACTGTAACGTTAATAACCTGTCGAGACACTTCACACTCAAGCTAAGAAGAAAAAGAACTTACTTTTAATGATTCTTTCGGTGGTCGAGAGCTTTTCTTTCGGCTCTTTAGTCGACATCTTCTCACAGTTCATTAAGGTTTATTAGCCTGCAAATGAGCAAAGATATCCTCCGTGTTTGCTGGTGCCAGTCCGAGGAAGGAGAGATCGCAAAGCGGCCAGTGACTCCAAAAGGGTCCGAGAACTGTTGAAATTGAGACCAGCGGGCAGGTCTAGCGCTCTAACACAGCTAATTTAGTCAATACTGAACAACAGTTGGGTACACGGGTCACAGGGCAGCATAATAACATCGCCAGCAGCAGACATACGGACTCGATCGCTTGCTCTCGCTGACAGAAACACAAGCACCGATCGTTGCTGATAAACTACCGTTAGTAGAATCGAGTCCGGTCTCGGTGTTTTCCTGCCGACATTGACCTAACGCTATCTATCTATCTATCGGCTTTTCTCTATCAGATATCTTGGGCTCGTAGCAACGGGAGCCAGCGACACAAGATGATTAGGGTTTGGTGCGCAATCTCGAACGTTAATCCGATTTTCCACTTTTCAGAGTCAGAACGTCAACTCGCCAGTTTAGCTAGACTCTCAAAAGAGAGTTCGGCATAATAATAACGTGCCGAACCGCGCCGATTTGTCTTAATAAACATATGTCCTGTCGTGTGAGAACAGCGATTGCGCGATCTACCCGCCCACTCGAGCTAACCATATGGCTAGCAGTAACTTCCAATCACACTCTCGTTCCCAGCTCCTCAGATTAAACGCTAATCTCTAAACCTCAGACGGATTTCCTGCAATATGGCGGAGCTGTGGCTCTCGACGCGCTGGCGTAGGCGTGACGTAGCACGTAAAAATTGACACGTGCGATGCAGATGGTTAAATGGGTCGTGCTGGAGGTCCCTCAAGGGGCTTCAGTGTGGATGGGCTTCTCTGCAGAGGAAAGCTGAGAAACTACAAGGCGAAAGTTAGTGTGGTGTGTATGCTCTGAACCCACACCCTAGGGTTGTTGCAACAGATGATACACTTTTAGGGGACGCTTTTTTTGGTCAGAAATCTAACCGGTTACTGTATTATGGCATCGCTGTTCATTTTTACTTTGTCGTTTTATGTGCAGCACACTTCAGGCCATGAGAGTAACAAATCGTCAACAGAGTATTTGCACGAGTTTGGATTTTTTTTGGGGTCGAAGGTAATTTGAAGTGATTTACAGCTGGGATTGGGGGACGACATTTATTTTTATGTATTTATTTGTTGTAAAATTTATTTTGGGCTGTTAAAGAATTAGAAATTAAGAACAAATTATTGTATTAACTTTTTTGTTTTTCAGTACCTTTAAAAAGTATATCTAAAATTGGTCAAAATTAACAATTGCATTAATTGTAATATTTTTTCCTCACAATTTCTTTGTCATGCATGTGTAACAGGGTTAAAAATAACACTTAATTTAAAGTGTAAAGATGTGTGAATTCCATAAAATATCGGTGTTTGGAGGCTCCCCTCCTGTGGCTGAAAACGGTACTGCAGGTGTGGTATTTTGTCTCTCTTCTCTTTCCGTACCGCAGCAGATTTGAGTGTCGATTCTGTGCGAATGTACGGTTTTTCACGCTGCAAGTCATTAACATATTAATTGTTGAAATAACATGTTTAATGTGAAGATTTTCGACGCAATTGATGTATCTGAACACGAGTACAGTGTATGTAACAGTTTAACACGGTTGTTGAGATTATGAACTTATTGAATTTCCTCGTGCATCACACAAGTACCAACAAGCTCATTTCACGTGGTCTTAAAACATTTAACAATAAATTGTAACATGATTTGAGTGTTATTTTCAGTTTTTCTACTTTTATACATGTCTGCAGGAGCAAATGTGTTTCTTCAGTCAAACTAATTTATACCGTCCTTTCAATCAAAAAGATAAACCGAGCTGAAGAAATCCGTGTGTGAGTGTCCTTCTTCATCCGCTACACATGTCGTGCATAAACAAAACATGTGGGAGTGTTAATCTTATATGCTGTCAACTAAATATTTCCAAGTATTTTTGAGAATTTATTTTCAAGTGTTAGTTAAAGCGGTGAATTATAAAATCAGCAACCCGGAAGGCTTTTCACTTTCCTCTAATATACTATTAATTTACCTACTGTATACGCATAGTTGTTAAATACTGTGCCAAAAAAACCCCACTAAATGTACTGTATAAATGCTTACTAGTTGTATAATTCGTTATAATTAACTGTACAGGCAAAATCAGCTTTAATATCACATTTTTTCTTTTATAATAAGAGCATTAAAACATTCATAAAATGTTAAGATTTACTTTAACTGCAAAACGAGGTGCACAAAGTTGCTCAACTAGGGGCCTCTGTCATAATTACAGCAGAAATGTAAACTGTTGAGAGTATATAACATTGTGTACTCAAACTTTCATCCACTAGGGGGAGTCAAATTCTTTGATGGGGCCTATTAGATTTTTACAAGGAGCAATATGTTATCTTCAGTAATTAAAACGAACATACTCATTCCTGAATAAAAGACATGGAAAGGTTGTACTCACAGAAAATTGATGGGATGTCATTTATTGTCTTTAAAATAGAGATGTCAGTTTCATTTACCAGGTCTACCACTTTAAACAGACATTACGTAGCACTTAGTCTGCATATTTTACATTAGGAAAGTACAAAACACTATTTTATTGCCAGCAAAAGCATTCAGCCGAGATAGCTTTTACAAACCTAGCATTCATCATTATTTTTAAGACAAAGACCATGTTTATATGCAAACAAACAAACAGTTTTTAAGGGTGGAAGCTGGTTTGGCCAGATGGTTGGCAATCCTGTCATAGTACATAAGGTTTTCACAGGTATTTAGCCAATGTCTAGACATAATGCAGCCTGATTCATGAGGATCCCAAGTAATTCCGCCTCTCGATCTAGTGCTCATCAGCATTGACGTACAGCAGATACCCAACCCAAATCTGACAAACACGGAGTGATTTAATTCAAACAGAGCCTGCATACTAACATCATCTTGGTACAGCTCATTAAATGAATGTAGTAGCACCAGTGATTAAAGAGGGACTTCATCCAAACATTTCTATCATGCCAACTTCCTGAATCTGAGGCAACGTAATTATGGCTCTAACTTTTCAAATATAAACAAGACATTTAGGTAAAGAGCACTTGTAAAGATACCTGTGTAAACAGCATAGATGTTGAAAAAGAAATTTCTAATTGTTATAGAAATCTGTTTTAGAACAGGAAGGGAAGGAGGAATACGACATACACACACATACTCACTCCTCACCAGAGTGAACAAGTCTTCATCTTAATACCCAGCTTAGGCACAAAGTGGCTATTTCAGCGGCAAACACATGAAGAAACCAGAACATACATATTGGAAACAGTTGCAGGGTGAAAACAAAAGGCATGAATGAAGGTTATACTACATATTAAGGACAGTAACCAAGATATGATATGTAACAGACCTGATGGTATAGGTAAATCAGATTTTACCAATAAAGTTCTAGGTTAAATAGCATGGCTATATTAGTTTAAATATATTAAATATCAATTAAAATATGGGGCTTATGGAAAGGAAGCACATCTCCGATGAACATCTTCACACCAGATGGCAAAAATAAACACAAGGAGGATTATGGTGTTAGTTACAAACATTAAGATGGTAAATTATGCATCAGCGTCAGTTTAAGTATGCATGGTAATGACAGTACAAGCACGTATGCTTCACAAATGTTCACGCTTAAAAAAAACAAATTTGCACATTTTTCCCCACACATACTACCGTTCACTCACACTCCTTTCAAATTCTAGCCAATAAGCTCCTTCCAGCGCAAACTTGCTTGTGTCTGAGACATAAGGCCCTCTCCGTTGTAGCAGTAGCTCTGATCTTCTACACCACATCAGTACCAAATGACTTCCTCAACTTTTAACTCAGTTCTGCATTAAATCGCTCTGTTTTGCTGCTACAAGGATTCACTGGAAAAACAAACAGCATCTTTGACTGCAGGTCTGAGAAAACCTAAAGAGCAAAAAAATAGTTGTGTTTCCCCCCCCCCCCTAAAAAAAAAACAAAAAAAAAGAAACAGTTCGGTCTCAGTCTGTTTGCATAGGCTTTACTGTTTCGTTAAAGCAGCTTTTTCAGGTATGAAATGCCAGAAGATATTAAAGTGGTTGAACTGACATATTAGCATGAACTTGACAACTCAAATTAAAACATCAAATCATAGCTCTTCATATCTGTCTAGATGGTCTAACAGAACGCCTGCTCTTGAACTTTGATATGTTTATTATGCATGGAGTCCCCCTGAATTTTTACTTGATCTAACGCTACTGAGAAGGGCAGAACGGAAACAGCACGACTCCATAACCAGCCATGACTGATCAAATACAAAAGTAGTCTAAAGTGCAAATTGAAGATCCTGTTGCAGATGCCCCTTTGATTGCAAAAAAAAGTCTTGTTAATTTTACACTTGACAAGACTCCATCTTTGCGCACAATATTTTATAACATGCAGCTTGAAGGACCTAAAAAAAGGATGGATAAATGTCCAGTGTGCATTTCGTTTTTTTCCTCCATAGAACGTAATGTTCCTCGCTCACTGCATGATGAAGCCTGGCTGGGGTGCCATGCGCGGAGGGGGTCTCTGGGGCACAGGTGGGGGGTATTGCTGCATGTACATGCTGGGGTATCCCTGGTTAAGAACGGGTGGCGTGTTTCCTACTCTAGGGGGAATCGGAGGGTATGGAGAAGTGGGAGGGAATGGAGAGGCCGCAGCAAACGGAGAGGTAGGAGGGTAGGAGATGGCTGCGGTGGGCTGAGCAGGAGGAGTTTGGGTGACTTTAACTGGGGGAAGAGGAGGAGCCCGCCGGGGCATTGGCATGGGGGAACCATTGACCTCTCTATGGAGAGCTGCTGGCCTGGAGGGAAGATCCTGAGCACGAGAGGGCTGAGGTGCAGCTGGGGCCATGTGGTGTCCCTTCAGCACCATTTCCTGGAGCTTCTCTATCTTGACTCTCCGTATGTGCGCCAGCTTCCTTTTACTCTGATACTCGTCGATGAATGTGTCCAGGGGGGTAGCACCATCGAGGAGCGAATCAGCCATGTTCTGATTTGAAAAAGAGAGACATAATAGCATGAACAATCCCCAGGAGATATTTAGTGCAACGTTAAAGAGTGTTTAGGCTTTGTGGTAATAGATGTACCTCTGTCTCTTCCTCAATTTTGGCTCCTTCAGCTTGTAGGAGTGCAAGGAGTGTGTCTAAGGGAGTGTTTCCAGATCTGTCGTCTGTGAGGGGACAGAACAAAAAGGCAGAAACTGTTATAATCGAAATGTTTGAAAAATTATGACAATAAAATACTGCCGCCTTAGCTCAAGCAGTATAGCATGGTGCCGGCAAAGCCAAGGTCACAGGTTCAATTCTCAAAGAATTCAACGCAAGCCACTTTGGATAAATGCATCTGAAACTTGTTTTAGTCTGAAAAAGGTATTAAACATGTTAGGGCTGAAGGAAAACGGCACCTTTTGGCTTTAGCCATTGTGCAACATCAAAGGCAGCATTATAAATCTGCCAACTTGGTGTGCATGCCTTGAGTAAATTTGCTAAAGCATCAACAGGGTGTGTTTCACCTTTCAGGTTCAGGAGCCATGGCTTCGGGTTTCACAGTACAACTGGACACGCCTGTCAGATATTCTTAGAGGTCAACAGACATTTGCGTCAGAAATGAATTTAATATATTAATATGCTTAAATTACACAACTTCTTACATAACAGCAATTCATTATCAAGAGAGCAACATGTAATGTTCTGCACTTAGACACAGTGCAAAACAATGAGGAAAATGAATTTGAGAGATTTGAGGTCACAATCCAATATTATATACAAGTAAGCATAAGCAAGTAAGCTCTGATTAAAGAATAGATTGAAGCTGTCGGACATCTCAGACTGCATTTTGACAGCTTGTAATTCATTACCTAAGGGCCACTTTCCCTCATATTCCATTCCATATCAGTCTAGCTCTCTTTGCTGATTTACATCTATTTACATTTATTTTCCTAGCAGAGTCAACATACAAAAGTGTCATTGTTTTGTTGTTGTTGTATTAGAAAATCCATAATTCTAAATGTTGTCCAACCACTTAACAGGCTGCTTCTGTCATGTTTACCACATTACTACCAAACTACAGCATCGACCCTGCTCAGTAATGCTGTGTTTCTTTACTTGTCAAATTAAAGTAAATACAGTAAGACTTCAGTTACTGTTTATCATTGCAGTTGTTTTCCTGGTAAAAATGCTTTTTAATTTGAACGAATTACATAAGCCAGTGTACACTGCAAACAAATGATTTAACAAAACCTGAATGCTCCCATTATAATCAGTAAGACCAATGCCTTTTTTCTGTCTTACTATTGACTTATTGCTTGTTCTAAAACAGTCAGCTGATATCCCGCTAATTAAAACTGGCTCCAAGTCAGCCCAAAAACAGCAATACCTACTTCTATTCACTGTATTTAGTCCCTCCTCTTTTCTGCAATGCACTGCTTCAAACGTTGCAATTTTCATGATAACTTCTGTTAACTCTACAGTGAGTAAAGCCACTTCACCAACTGACAAGTTTCTCTTACACACAACAGAATCAGTCACAGACTTATCAACTGTATGAATCATCATACTTGACAGTAAACATGACCTAAAAACTGTTTCTCTTATTAGACCGATGAAAATGGAGGGAAGAAAGGAGGGGCGGGGTCTTTCAAATAAAAGTGTGCATTTAATACATTATTGCAATCACTAATGTGCTATTAAAACGGGATAAAGTAACATCACATTAAACTCTGGATGAAACAGGTTGTGGCCTTTTTGGCTGATTTAGAGACAGGAAGCTGTGGCTACCTGAATGACATCGGTTTTTCAAAATTAACAAGTGCCCACTTGCTTTTAATGTGAATTGCAGAGCAAATAAAACTTTTGCCCAGAATAAAAGTTTTTTATGCAGAATGACTCATCAATTTTGTCTGTTCCCAACTTCCATTTCGCAATCAGACTTTGGTGAAGTATACATGCAGGTACTACCATACTACAATAGATGACTTACTAATATGGGCACAATATGCAAATTTCCCCGTACATTCGAAATACCCAAATGACCCATTTTATTTGCCTAAATAAACATCATACAATAAAGCACACTGCTTGAAATACTGTATCCCACAATGCATTGCTTGTATTCCATTGCAAACATTCCGCAAATCATGAGACTGGTATCGGTCTTCAGCCAGCTCAGCTTACTTTGTGATCTATGCAAGAGTGTGACAGAGCAGACAAAGAGAGAAAATACTGAATGTGTGTGTCCGTGTTCGTGTGGGCATACTCCTTCCCCCCCCTCCAAGCTCTGTTCCTGACATTGCACAGGGCACAAAGCCACACTGTTACTGCAGAGATCAGCTCCACAGCAGCATCAGAATGGGCCGTCACGCTGAAACACTCCCACGGAGCTGCTCTGTTGTTATGGCTCAGCTTTGGGAATGGGGGTGGCAGCGGGTTAATGTACACACAGGATCCTCACCACACAATTTAGCCTAAAGACTAGGGCTTTTGTTTATCTGGGTCAAGTGAACGGCTGACTGGCCAGCCTGCTGGCAACGCTGTCCAGATGCACTGGCACTGCTGCTGCTGCTGTTCAGATCCAGTAAATCCTTATCTGGGACAGCCACCCCAGCCCAGGAAAGTGGGTAACCTACATTTCACCAAAGCCACTATCATTCTTTTCATCTGCACACAGCTGACAGCTCACTGTGTTTATTTCCTCTATGAGAAAATAACAAACAGGAACTAGACCTCAAGGTCGGGGGGGGCTCTGATTTGAAGGGCTGGAAGTGAAGAGTTGATTAGCAAAAACTGATAACTCAGTTTTAACAATTCTCAAAAATATTTCTTTTCATTGTACATTCCATCTTTATCAAACTGTAGTTGGGTTATTTTGATTAGGTTACAAAATAAAAAATAAAAAATTACAGCTATTAATAATAATATAAAAAAAAAAACATGATTTTTGAAAATTATCTGAATTATCTGTTTATATATATATATATATATATATTAAAAAAATTATATAGGACTATTAACAAAATACCTATATTTACTTCAGTGATGTTTTACTGAAATTTCTTAACACATGAAATATACGCTATCTTTCAAACGTTTAGCAGCAATATTTCATTTTAAATAAATATTTGAAAAAAGTATTGTACGCTTACAGTAAATACAGTAATATTGTAAAATATAAAAAAAAATTAATTACAAGGATACTTTTGACCAATATTATGCATCCTTTCTTAATAAAGTATAAAAACATGTACTGTTGCCACACTAGAAACAGAAGGAGGAGAATTTTTACATTTTAAACAATACACAATGAAAAGTCAATTTATAACACAGTCCTGTTCTATGCCGCAGATCAAAGACTAGATCCATCTTAGAGACAGTGAGAGATGGCAAGGCTTCCAACTCGTACTTCAGTTCTAGTATACACCATAATTCAAAACCTAAGCCAGATGGTAAAATGTAACGTGTGTTAGTCCGCTGTTTAGAATCAGCTTCCAGGCAACCGCAGCGTCACAAAGAGTAATCTGTGACAGCGTTTTATTCATGATATCAGCACACACACAGTGCAGTGGGGCACGGAGGAGCATTGAATACCATTCCCTGTTCTCTTTAAAGTCACAGATCCTTTTTAGCTGTGACAGTCATCTGCTACCATTTAGTCCTGCCCTCTGTTTCCATGAGGAGAAGATATGTAGGGGTAAGTGGTGCACAAAGCCTAAGAATTTGTGAAAATTACAAGTAAAACCTGAAAAACAGGCCCTTCAGGGGTTATCTTATAGCTGGAAAAGATGACTAAAATCATATGTTCACATGCCTAGAGGGCCTCTTTACATATTTGCATTGTTTTTACTGCTTTTCAGAATTACTTATTGCAGAAATAGTCCATAAAGGACAAAACCACAATGTACAAAACAGGTTTGTAATTGTAAGAGACATTAGCTACACAGAAAGGCAAGAGAGAAGTTACGTTTTAATCCTAGTATTTTACCTAGAGTGGATTTGCGCAGCTGATAGGCCTCAAACATCTCCTGTAGGTTCCTGTACCGACTGGTCAGTTCGTTCTTTTGGTGGTCAAGTCTGGGTTGCAGTTTAAGGTTCTGCTCAGCCAGAAGACGGTTACTAGCCAGGGTCATCTCCTTGTTCTGCTGTAGTCCTTTAATCTGAGAAAATACAAGGAACATGTTAACTCAAACAGTGAGTTTATACACATAGACATAGATTATCAACATAGATTACAATTTAAAAGTTGGATCAGTAAGATATATACACTTGAACATAACAGGAATAAATTACACTTAAAAAAAAAATCAAACAGATAACAGTTAGCTATTTTAAATAGTAACACTATTTAACAATATTTCACTGTATTTTTGATCAAATAAATGCAGCTATGATTAATTGCAAATGTCAAAGTATCAAGGTTTTATAAATAATCATCAGCAATTTCTTTGTACCTCATTTAATTACAAAAGATAAAAGCATGCAAACCAAAACCACCACAAAACCAAAAAGAGGCAGAAACGTAAATATCACACTCATATGTAATCATTTAACTTTTAAACTACAAGTATTAGTAAGGAGTTGGTCCTCCCCTTTGGCTGCTGTAAAAACTCCCACTCGCTGGTAGATGTTACAAAAACGTTGGGAGGGACTTTCTCCCACTCAGACACAGGAGAGAAGTCAAGTCAGGCACCAATGGTGGGTGATGGGATGATCTGGTTCACAGTTCAATTTATCCCAAAGGTGTTTAGTTAGAGACATGGCAATCTTATTAAATTTAAGTAGGTTCAGACATAGTGTCCATTTTGGTGGGAATTCTTCAAGTCAAAAAGTTAAAGAACCACAGTTCTACACAAATTGTGGATGTTTCACTAAAAACCTAATTGTTTATATGCATATAAAAGAGATTCATCATTAAGAGGCTTAAAATTAGTTCTGGACAAATTGGTTTGAATCAGCTAGCTTTTGATATTTAGGTCACCCCACCTTAAGCCTTTCCTTGTACCAGATGATCACAATGTACTTACTGCTGAAACAGAGGCACAGCATGACAGCCCCAAAAAAGGAATTATTAATAAACAATGGTAAAGGGTTCCAGCTGTACACAATGCAGAGAAATATATAACCAAAAAAAAAGTCTTCAGAAAGCACATCCCATTTCCAAGAAAACACTAAAACAATACATTGCAACATGCCACCTCTAGTGACTCACAACCCTATGACTGCCACGATGAGGAACATTTAAAAGTATTTAACTGTCCTGACTCCTCCCTTTTAGACAGGTGCACTTCTGCAGTTTCAGTTTAGAGATCATGTGTCAGTGCATTACAGGAAGAGGTGACAGATTTCACATGTTTGTCAAACACCTGCTTCGATCAGCTGGCAGGTCAGAAAACATTTGCTCTTTACATGATCTGTGCCGGGATGTGCTATATATTACATTGGGTCAAAAATAAAATAAATATCCAAACAAGCACTCAAAATATACAAGTCAGTGTCTAACGCAAAGAGAGCTGAAATCACGAGTCAAATCACATCGACTAGATGTTGACAGACAATACTGAAACCAATTCTCCTAGTAATGCACCAACCCTGACTTGAGAAATGCAAATCATTGCTCATAACTGATTACATAAGGCTAGTTCTCTCCAAATCTGACTACAGATTGGTCTGTTCATCATACAACATTCACATCGTCTTCTAAAACACATGTAGACCAGTGTAAGAGTCTGCAACTATTGTTTTTATGTGGCAGATAATTACAGTCTACATATGAAATGTTACTATATATGGCTTCTGGAGGACCACGCCAGTAAAAACCCATTTCTTTCAGTCACCAATTTCAGTGAAAGCCAGGTTTAAAGAATGCATATGTTTGAGAAATATCATTATTTAAACAGCAACAGATAAGCAGTTAAAAAATCCTTATGAATTACTTCGCACTTGGCTAAAAAAAAATAAAAAATAAAAAAAATCACCTTTTAAGAGTGCTGTCAGATTAAACATGCCCTCATCACACATACTGATTCAAGGTTGACATCTTTCCATGAATTTGGAGGTCAAATCAACTCAGAACTGTGAACATGCCCAGAATACTATCTATTTGATGGTCTGCAAACACAACTGAGCAAACTGAGCAGTACGGATATTGTGTGCATTGGCAAAGCTCAGTTTGCTCAGCAAGGAGATGTGAATACATTTACGGTTCTGCATGAGCAAAAATAATTCATATGAAACCTTTATTAAAAATTAAATGACCTAAATCACCTGCCAAATTTATGCTTTAATAAAAAATAAAAAAATACTATTATTGTATTGTTTTTGCAAATATATAAATATATAAAATATTTAAAATGAAAAATGTATACTGCAAACCATCAATAAATGTTTCCTGTAAGCATTACTAGCGTTTGGCATAAAACTGATTATAAAAAGGCTCTGAATCCCAATGTTTCGCCCCAAACACATGACAAAATAGGTTCTCATAAAAGTTACAAAAGGTAAAGCTCTACAAAAAAAAAAAAATATATATATATA
>JAUMHE010000048.1:5527778-5543726 GCA_032359235.1 Enteromius mattozi
AAAGCATAGGAACTGAGAAGTGGTCTGTGGTCACCACCTGCAGAACCACTCCTTTATTGGGGTGTCTTGCTAATTGCCTATTATTTCCACCTGTTGTCTATTCCATTTGCACAACAACATGTGTAATTGATTGTCAATCAGTGTTGCTTCCTAAGTGGGCAGTTTGATTTCACAGAAGTGTGATTGACTGTGTTCCCTTTATTTTTTTGAGCAGTGTATTATAGGTTGCAACATAACAACATAAATTATGCTTGGTGACACAAAAAGCTTGGTGTTTTCTCTAGTGAAAATAAAGATGCGTAAATGTATTTGTAGTACATTTATTTCCAGCCCAGTCTCATGAAAATGTGTGTAAATAGTACGCCAAGGGAAAACGAAAACACGTGGTATCAATACAATATTTTTTTGCCGTATATATGACATGCACGTGTTTGGCGTGCATGTATGCAGTTTTCGTGTACATATGATACCCCACAACCCTAATCCTACCCACTGCATAGCATAAACACAACATTTTTTTTTTGAGTATCTATACCACAAGTTTTCGTCATTTGGTGTACTATATGCACATTTATGAGATCGGGTAGCTTACAAATATATTTGCATATTTACAAATACCCTGAAATTGTACTTATACTAAACTGGTATACTTAAAGTCTGCTAAATTGGAACTACTAATTTTGTGCTTAATTCACTCCAGTCGTCTAGAAGTAAAGCTGAAGTCCAACTAAAGATATGCTGAAGTATATTTGATTGTGTTAAAGTGGAACTATTGCAAGTATACTTTAGATACACTTTAAATATCTTGCACTTAAAGAGATTTAAATTTAATGATTGTAAAAGGTAATGACATTATTCCTCAATCCTCCTCAGTAGTGACATTAAAACACAAGGCTTAATTTTAAGAAATGTGCATTTTCCCCAAGTATATTTTTATATTTTATAAAATATGTTAATAGATTTAAACTCTTCTTAGCTTAAATAAATGTATTTGTAAAAAAATACCAATTTGATGCAACTGACAAATTGTGTCAAAAACAGAATTGCTGGATATTAACATCATTCTGTGGTATAAACGTAAGCAGTGTTCAGTACTCTTGATTCTACTGATGTACAATAATATATCTCTCCCTGTCACTCTTTCATCATCCACATGAGGTCCTTCCTGACAATCCATCAAGGACACATTCCATGCCAGCAGAACCTCACTCATCATTCAACAGACAGCTCTCAATCATCTCTGCAAACAGAATATTTCCAGAGCAAATGGCATGTTGATGCACATGAAAAGCCATTTTCTTTGTGTGGACAGAATCCACTCCACTTCTTGCATTGCATTTGTGTGAGTAATCAGGGACACTCAATGATATTCATTGGCGAGATTGGATTCATTCTGCCGTCCGGAGAATGGCAGTCCCAGCCCGATTCGTTCGGTGATAACACCATATGGGTTTTTTGTCAGAAGATGATGAGATGAGATGAGTAGGTGTGCATTACCTCAGGGATAATGACAAGGCAACGCGCAGTGCATAGCTATTACAACTCTAGTAAACTTCAGAAGAAAGAATGCCAGCAAACCAAAGTCTGAAATGTAAAATTAACAACTTAACATTAACCATTTGGATTTCGTTTACACCAGCTTATTAGAAATTCTGCACTGACTGATTCAAATTGTTTGACCTTAATGATGCAGGTTTCTATAACACCTTACAAAACACGAAAATTGGCTAGTCTACGGAGAATTGGAGAGCACAGGTGCTAGAAAACCAGCACTGTAATTTTCAACCTATTTTCTATCATTTGCAGTTCAAATTGTACCCTTATTAGGTTTATTTAAGTCTGATACTTACCCTCTTTTTTGCACATTGCTTTTTGCACATATTAAATGTTCTGGGTAGAGAATGACAGACAATAAAAAATGGGCTTATTTATTTATTAATTCATTCATTCTTTTATTAACAAAACAAGCAACTGAATGCCCTGCAGCTTTTTAATGTTTAATGTGTTCTCTTTATATTTAAGATGTTTATTCCAAAGACGACAGTCTCAGGTCAACACTGATATGTCTTCATCCAGATTTTAATAATATCTCTAAGTCTCTATTGTAGAGCAAACTCTTTCTCCTCACAGTCCCCGCAGAGATAGATGTGCTGGGTTCATTACTTAGATAAGAGACACAGCACTTTAAACTGCGGCCGGAATGAGCCATATTCCCCCTCTATTACACAAATAAACAACTCTGGCCTTTTAATGTTGTATTACACTTTCAGAAAAGCAGCATAATGTTGATACTTGTGTCGCTAGCTGTCCACCAATAAGCATAATTGCATAAAATTAAATGTCAATTTTAACAACCTCAAAACCTTGGGGAGGGGATAACATATTTTTCATTATATTGCAATCAAACTTGATCTTTCCACCCTTGCTGGCTCACTGCATTGCCTGACTGCAAAAGTTCCCCCAAAAATGAACAATTGCTGAAAAGATACTAACCCTAAGGTCACACAAGATGTAGATGATTTTGTTTTTTTTAGCTGAACAAGATAGAGAAATTTAGCATTACTGGATCCTCTGAAGTGAATGGGTGCCGTCAGAATGAGAGTCAAGTGATGTAATATTTCTCAGGTGCAAAAGTACATTTGCATTTAATCTTGCACTAATCCTTCAAGAGTAAATCAGTAAACAAACAGGTATTCTTGGCTTCTTCTCAAGATCTTATTCTAGATTTTCTGAATGCCAGACATGAAAAAAAATTAAATCTTCTCGAGCACTGACAATTCGTCTGCAATGCATCACTTGATCTTCTAGCCTCATCCACTTCTGACGCACTCATCCATCTGACAAAACCAAGAACCCATCCTTGAGCCTCCCTCAAGCTAGCAATTGTTAATTACCGTTATTAATGCTGTTATTATTATCATAATTACGCCAGTGTGGATGCATTTTGTTCCCTGCTTTCAGCGCGCAAAGTGTTATTTTCAATGCTGCAGTTCATTTCCTCCCATTGAGACACCGGCTATAATTATTCCACATGCAACCTCTTGATGGCCATCACCGTGAGGCGGAAAGTGGCGTGAGCAGTGAGAAAATAATGGGAGAGAGCTTGAAGACCGATTGCTCTGCACAAGAACTAATGTGAGTGATGTGCTACGATGATGCTCGGAAAACAGCATCAATAAGACTCGCTTTAATACGCCAAGTTGCTATCAGAGTCCTTAAATGCAATTTGAGTTCTTTGGGAAGATACATTTGCCTTATAGAGTCATCTACACAATTGCCAGAACCACTGGGAAATCATTATGCAACATTCGCTCTCCGGATCAAATTAAAAGGTGCGATTATGCACTAGAAAACAGCTCATGAATTTAAGAGTCCACATCCACAAGCCCAGCTCCTTAGAAGTTTTCACAGCTCCACTTATCACACCACTAAAAGGCTTGAGAGACTTCGCAGAATGAACCTGAGAGACATACTTAAAAGGTTAATTCAAGCTAAATTTATTGAAAGTCACATCAATGTTACTACAAAACCAGAGCTACATTAGCTGGAGTGCAGCAGTCTATCTTTAGCAACATCCTGAAAAGGTCTATTAGTAAAGAGGTGCGATTGTGAGGTATTTCGAAATGACTACTGACTACTAAAAGGTGGGTTTTTATACATTAATGGCAAACAGCTGTAAATTATGACAACAGTCACGCTAACATTTTTTTTTTCAATCTTCCCAAACAGCAAGTAATAAAAAAAACTAGACATTTAAAACAAGTTTATGAAACCTAAAAGTTACTTATGAACATTACTTAAAGACTTCAAGTAGTGGTCAAGGCCAGGAATTCCCTTCATTTAAAAAAAAAAACCTCCTACCTACAAATTAATGTGGCCATTGTAGAATAGCCTGAGGTACTCAGGGAAAAAGCTTCTGTTGTACTTAAGGCAACACTTTAATAAATAATAATTTCATTGGTACTATTACCGTTAAGAATGTCGGCATTACACAAACCTCATGCTTTTTAAAGTACCCCTATTATGCCATTTCCAATATTGCCTTTTATGCCGTGTGTATTGCAGTGGTTTTCAAACCTGTCCTACAAGCGCCCCTGCCCTGTACATTTTGTATGTCTCCCTTATCAGACACACCTGATTCAACTCATCAGCTCGTTAGTAGAGACTGCAAGACCTGACCTGTGTCTGACAAGGGAGACATACAAAATGTGCAGGGCAGGGGTGCTTGTAGGACAGGTTTGAAAACCACTGCTGTATGTGAATGTAAATGATCTGCAAAGTTTTAAATCCGAAAGTGCATGATAAATAAAGAATAAAGAAACAACTCTACACATCCTAAAAGCCTAAAGTCGTTACTAATACGAATCCCTTTTCTGTGATGGCTACATGTCACGGAGTAACACATTTGCATAATTCCCACCTATGTTGTACCAAAAACTATAAAATACCCACGATGCATCATTGCTTAATTAGTCCGCTCCAGAACCATAGAGAACCATTGTTGCGACACTCAAATTATTTTTTGGCCGTTGTACGTTGTAACTTGACCCTATCCACAATCACGTCATTTTACTGATGACTGTTGTATGCAGTAGACCAGTCACACACTCTGCACCATCTGACCATTTAGAGCAGAGTAGTCTCACAGAAAGGAGGGGTTTAGAGAGACTGAATCTTAGAACTCCTTCAAACAAATAGTTTGAGAATTGCTGGAAAATAAGGTGATATTAAACGCAAATTTTATAAAAAATAAGGGTTTTTTCACCTTGCATGCATGTAAACCTATTGTAGGAGACTCCCAAACAAATATTAAGTGGGCTTAAAATGGCATAACTGGGGCACTTTAAAAGAAAAAGCAGATCCATAATCCCAAATGTTTATTTTTTCTCGGAGAGTTGGGCTCATGACAATAGTGTAATGTAAAAACAATTAAAATGTGCATGAGAAACAATTTGAACAATTTGTGCATTTGAAACAATGCATCTACTAGAGATGAACTCCTAGCTTCATCTGCCAGTCACAACAATGATAATCTTTGACGAATTACAAAGCTACCAATTTCCCTGAAGTCATGGCAATATAAGCCTAGGTTTAGCATTTTAAAAAAACATTAAAAAAATGTATTGCCAATAATTCAATCATAGAGCCCTTGCTATGCATCTTATGAACTATTATATATAACAAAATGACTAATAAAACAAACTCCCTTTATCCCATAAGACACAGAATTAACTAAAATGGTGAAAAACAATGGATTGTAAACAGCATTTGAAGTGATATGTTCTTAAAAGTTTGATAAATACAAGCAAGTGGAGATCTCCTACCTTGATTCCCTCAATTATCAAACGTTTTATACAAACCTCTCCTTTGTCATGCCTAAAAAAGATTTTTACCAACATGTAGTGCAACTAACTCACTTCATCATAACTCACAGTGTGAACTTTTTATATACAAATCGCAATTAAATAAAAATTAAATAATAATAATAAGACACAGCCTCTTTTTCTTTGTGGTTCTTAAGCTCGATTGTCCACTTCATCCATTCCCATACCTGATTCTGCTATTTGGCTCTTCAGGTGTGAATGTGTAATAGATATTTTGGGCTGTTCGTGTTCCAGGTCAAAAGGGATGGGGTCTGGAGTCCAGGTGTCAGGCTCTGCTACAGGAACAGGCAGGTAGCCTTCTTCACGAGGTAGACACATACACCACCCAGCACCCGCGAGGTCCAGTTCGCTGTACTTATAACCGGAACGTTTCAGGATCTTAAAGTCCACCATGTCTTCAGATTCACTCATCTCCACCAGAAGATTCCAGAAGACACAGCTCAGGAGAATACCAAGAAGCTAAAAGAAACATTAAAATTGTCAAGTGTCAAAAAGTGTCAGGAGATGTTTTTTGAAGATGGATCGTCTTTACACTTGATTTGAAAGTGAGATAGAATGCTGGTTACACCTACAGTCACTAATGTCTTTTTTAAGAAATTAATACTTTTATTCAGCAAGGACACATTAAATTGATTTAAAGTACAAATTATGCAAGATTTCCAGTTCTTTAGAACTTCCTAGCCATTAAAGAATCTTGACAAATAAGCAGTGATTTCCACAAAATATTAAGGAAAAACAAAAAAAGTATAATGATAATGACATTTTGAGCACCAACTTTCTGAAGGATCATGTGATACTGAAGACTGGAGTATTGACTGCTAAAAATTCAGCTTTGCCAGCACAGGAATACATCCCGTTTTGAAATGTATTAAAATAGAAACAGTTATTTTCAATTGTAAAATTATTTCTTACTGTTGTATTTTAATTTTTAAAAATTCAGCCTTTTTAGGAGATTTTCTTAATAAAAAAAAGAAATTCTATCACTGACCACAAATTTTTTGAAAAAGGTATAACAATATGTACAGCTTCTACCAAACATACTTCATTTATTATTTTTTTTTTTAATCAAAAACACAAAAGTCACAGTGTGCATGTACAGTATATGTGCTAATCATTATAATTTCTTTTTTTTTATATTCTAATATATTCTAAATATTCATGTTTAAATTATAACCTAAACTAATTCCAAAGCAGAGTTACCAATCCAAATCTAGATTTTTGACTTGTCATTTATAAAGATAAATCTTTGATTTACGTAAAGCATATGATAAAATATACAGTGATACTGTGCATAGACAGAAGCAAAGCATTCATCCAGCCAAACTTTGATTTACTAGACTAGATCTTTGTCACACACTCCATCATATTTGGGCAAGAGGACTGTGCCTCTGCTCTAATTAGAGGATTAATGCACTAATGGAGGAATGTGGCGGCATGGCCATTTGGCTTTATTTAATGTGACCTCTTCCCTCAACTCAGCAGACAGAAAAGGAGAGAGAGACAGATGAGCAGGCTAGTTATTCTGGAAAAACGTTTTAAAGTTTGTGCTTTAGCAAGACTGGGCAGCAGCTTCTCTGAGAGTCATTCTCCCCTCACTGGGCATTTGCATCTGGTCAGTGCAGATGCCCATTTTCTATAATTTATTGTTTGCCAGAGGATCCTCTAATGAGGGAAGAGTCAAACAGAATAGGTAGCAAGCAATCAAAATGGAAATGTGCAATGCCAGGAGAGATATAAAGAGCAGAGGGAAAAGTACACCATGAAGAGATACATATATTTCAGAATAAGATGATATAAAAAATAAACAGTAAGCACAAGATGGAAAAGATGATCATAAAACCTGTGGTAGTCCAACTGCACAGCAAATTCCGATAGTAGCTCCAATGTTGTCCCCCATCCACAGGTTCACAGCATGGATACAACCACGCACATGAATTATGCCATCTAAAGTTTCACGCTGTAATATAGAACAGAGAAAGAAATCAAATTGTACAGGTGGCAGGTAACGCTCTGATTTTATGATGGAAACAAGGTTAAAATATCACAACTAGAGTCCATCGTAATGGCATAATAGATGTGGTGCTCGTAATGGCTCTGATGTTATTTGCTTGGTTTTTATCTATGGAACAAACAACTGAATGACACCACCATTACAGATGATTGCACTTGAAATGGCTATTGGAGGTTTCTGTTTTCCTTTCACAGCTTCTCCTTTAAAGATAATCTCAAGTTTCAAGGTCCGGTAAATGATTCTTTCCAAATATGAGAGCAAGTATTATGCGAAATGACTGGTTGCAGGCAATTGTGCAAACTTCATAGATCTTCATTTTACCTGCTGGTTGAGAGTTTTGTATCCACAGAGTGTGTTCACAACTTCTCCGACCTGATAGAAATAAACACACAGTAAACACATTAGTAAAAGTAAAAGTAGTTTGGCCAATGTGATGATGTTAATGCAGAAGATTGTTGGCTAACTGTAAATGTTGTGTTGTGATGACCTTTGACCCTTAAAATGAATTTCATATTTCAGAATTCCATATGGAATTCCAGCACACACTTATAAGCATGTTGATGTAACCTTTAAAGCAGAGGGTCATTGCAGTGATGGAATCTGTAATAGGACTGATGAGCAGGGAGCCCATCTAATCAGATTACAAATAGACTATAAACCTGCCTGCTCCCGAAAGCCCTTTCCAATTCCTCTTATACATTTCATACCATGTAACATTCTACCTCAGCTAAATATATTTAAAAAATGGATGACATATTAAATAATGATGTGAATGGAAATAGATGGAGAATGCATTCAGTAGTAAGAGTAAAAGGTACATTAGGGTTCTACAGAATTTTAAAGGGATAATTCAATCAAAAACTGAAAATTCTGTAATTAATTAATAATTACTTAAGATCACATCATTCAAAACCCATATATAAAGACTCATAAGAGATTAATATACTTTTGATGAAATTCGAGAGCCTTCTGACCCTGCATAGACAGCAGCACAACTGAGACAATCAAGGCTCAGAAAGGTAGTAAAGACATGGTTAAAATAGTCCATGTATAATCCATATTCAGCCATAATTTCATCAAAAATATCTTAATTTGTTTTCTAAAGATGAACAAATGTCTTATGGGTTTGGAAAGACATGAGGGTGAGTAATCAATGACAGAATTTTCATTTTTGGGGGTGAACTATCCTTATGCTTTCAGCAACCGATAAAAGCATAGTACACTTTTTAAATACATATTACTGTGTTTTTATTAAAGGTTTCTATTAAAACCTGTGCAGAAAAATGCTACAAATTCAGCAGATTACTGAATGTCTGCACCAATCTTTTGCCATTTGTGGATAGCAGTTGATAAGGAAGCATCTGAAGTCAAATATCTGAAACACAGATTAATGATCTGAAGCCTTGATCATGTTGGCAGTATTTGATTCTTAGCCTGAAAAGGCCTGTGCTCTCTCACTGCAGTGAGCTGTCATACCAAAAGGAGAACTGTGCATTAGTGCCCAATCAACATTTATTAACTCAGAGAGAGAGAGAGAGAGAGAGAAGGGGACACTCATAAACAGTAGAGCAGACTCTATGCAGTGCAGGGCAGGCAAATTAAATTCTCTCCATCATGATGCACTCTCCACTGACTCATGGGGAACAGCATTTACTAGAAAGCTCTCTAAACCCACCAGAAAAAAAAGCTCAGAAATCAGCTCCCTGTACTCACAGACCTGTGGGTCAGACAGCTTCCATTGCAAGAAGAAAAAAAGCACATTCTTTTCGACAAAAATGGATTACTGGCAAATTCATGAAAAACGGCCTGTGATGCAGGCTTTTCTCATCAGACTGCCACGTAGAGGGGTGATCTATGCGCTGATTAATATATCATGACTGAGTGAAGTGTGCGGAAGGACTAACACTTTGACGGATGCAGCAGGTGTAGGGAACACCGCAGGCCAAAGGACTCGTGCCATTGCAGAAGTGGTACTGGTTTACTTCCCAATCCTTGTACTCATCACCTCCACAACAAGAAAACTGAAAAGACAAAGCGATTGATTTTGATTTTTTTTAAAAAACAGCCTAAAATAGGAATTTTAATTACCATTTGAATGATAATTTCTTCTTAATGTGAATAATAATGATAATAATAATATTGCTAAATATTACTACACGTTTTTTTTTCTATTATGATTACAAAATATTGAAAACACAAATACATAATACAATACCATTCCAAAGTTGGGTAAGAATTTATGTTTTTGTCTTATGCTCACCAAGGCTGCATTTATTTTAAAATGTACAGTAAAATCTCTACTATTGTAAAATATTATTACAGTTTAAAATAACTGAATTTCTATTGAAATCTACTATAAAGATTAATTTATTCCTGAATTTTCAGCAGCCATTACTCCAGTCTTTAGTGTCACAATGACCTTTCAGAAATAATTTTAATATGCTGATTTGGTGCTCAAGAAACATTTCATATTATTTCATATTATGGTTTGGCTGCTTAATTGTCTGAAAAATTACATTTCTATTATTATTTTATTATTATATGATAATGATAATTTATTAATTATTTATCATCAATTATACATTTATAAAAACATTTTTTTCAAGATTCTACAATAAATCGAATTTATTTAAAATGGAATTAAAGGCATTATTGTGTTTACTGTTACTTTAGAACAATTTAACGTATCCTTATTGAGTAAAAGAAATATTACATTTGCCGTATTAAAATGTGTATTATACAGAACCATTCAAAACTTTTGAGCATTTACATGTCTGTGCTATAAAAAAATTGCCGTTTTTGTGCACGAATGATACTGTAATTGACAAATTATATTTTTCTGCCTAAAATATGGATTTTATTTACAGCTGACTTGACATAGACCATATTAGCGTGGGTGTATAATTCACTTTATTTACAGTAATTAAATTGGTAAATAACCTTCTCTTGCACGTAGTCCAATATGTTTTTGAAGTCCAGGTCATCATAGTAGTGTTTGATTCCTTCTCGTATGCTTTTCTGAAACAATTTGATTGTCTAGAGACAAAGAAAAAATAAGCTTATGAACAACAGACCATACAAATTAATATTGCCTCTGCTCTCAATGTTTCTTTACTTCTTACCGTCTTTTCAAAGATCAGGGCAATAATGAGGGCAAGAGCCTGGAGAGCCAGCAGAACACACAGCACACACAGGAACTGCACAAAGAGATTACTTTAAGTCATAGCACAAAACAAATCCAAAAGTAACATGGTAGAAGGTCTTTTCTGAATAAACACACACATACGACCAGACAAGCAACACTCACCATGTGCAGCAGAGTCTTGTTATCCCTGAGGGATCCCACCATACCCATCACAGACACAGTGAACATGACGATGCCCAGCAGTATGAGGACCACAGCAGGAGCCAAAAACACCCCCTCCAGGGTGCGATTCTTCTGCCTCTCCACTTCTGCATACACTCCGATACAGAGCACGCATAGACCAAGCAACTAAAGGGACAGGAGCAGGTCTGTTAAAAACATCTCTTACATAGCTAACAATTTCATAACATTACGTTTACGCAATAAAATCAGAAATTCAGCAAAGATGTTAAGTTGAAATCAATGTTTCAAAGCACAACCAAGTCCCCCAGATCAGTCATCTGATGTAAATCAAACAATGAATCCATTGTGTTCCTCGCATTAATCCTTATAAGGCGACAGGCAGAACTCTTAAGAGTGCTGAGCTAAAATGCACAACTAATGTAAATGAAATGACGCAAATCATAAAGAAGATTAATGTAGCCGTCTTAATATCAATTTGTATAATAACAAAAGACTATATTAGCACACAGCATACTAATTGAAACCACTTCATTCACAATTTTCTTCCCTGACTGTTCTTCCTGGAAGGTTAATTTAATAAATCTTGTTGGATGATTAAGTTTATCATCTGTCAATTTCAGATTCCAGACATCAATTATTTTCTGTTCACTGATAAACGGTGGTGTATTAGTGAAGCCCGGTAAAGTAAGTGTAAAGAGCATGAGTCAATCTTAAAGTAAAAGTCCACCCAAAAATGAAAATCCCAGCACAAAAGAAGATATTTTGATGATTCACTCAAACATATCTGCACAAACACAAATAGCAGACAGGCTAAATGAAAACGCAAATTCACTTTCTGACAGCAGGTGGCGCTTATAGAACAACAGCAATATAGCTTTTCCTCGGTTGGAAGTGTAAACAAAGCATTAACATTACTTTAGTATGTATGCAGTGGCAAGAAAATACTATATACACCGTTTTTAAAGGAGGTCAGTTCTCTTCAAAGATACATTCATACATTCACATTCATTCATACATACTCCAACCTTCAACTGTATTATGATTTGTTTAACATCAAACAAATTCGAATTATCACATATTTGTATTGGTTTTCAAGATTTTGAAGAATGTTGGTGACCAAACTGTTTTGGTTACCATCGACTTCTATTGTATTTTTTTCTTTCGGTTTTGGTTTTCAACATCTTTTAAATATCTTCTTCATAGTCATACAGGTTTGGAATGACACAAGGGTGAGAAGAATGTAATTTTTGAGTAGACTGTTCCTTTAAGAGTAGAGAAGGGGAAGAGAAAATATGATTTGAAGAGTATCCTAAGAGACTTTTCTGCTTGTATCATCATGTTACAAAAACCCTAATAGTCAAGATACTCCCATAAGGCACTGACTTAATGCATTTCCTACAGGAAAACCGCACACTAGTGAGTCAAGCAGAACACTTTCTTGTTGAAATAAAATAAACAAATCCTAATATTTGCTGGTTATTAACAAAACATCACTTTAAAAATCAATGTAAAAAAATACAGTAATAAAACTAAAATAGTCTACTTAGATAATTAACCCAAAAAATGTTATCTCTCTTTAAATGGACTACACATGTAATTACATTAAAATGTGCAGTACATTTTTTTTTGCCATAATCACAATCCCTTCACATTAAAACATGATTATATGAAATTATTAAAATAGGCAGAATACATTAAATATTCAGTGTTGGCCAATAAATGTCCAATATTTTCTTGATATATAAATAAAAATAATAAAGTCATAATAGCCAATGTAGTTTGCATTAGCAATGAACAGTTCTATATACATTCTATGGATATATATTCTATACAGATAAAGAGAATAAGGAGGGTAGGGGGAAATAAACAGCCTTAAGTCAATATAATTTCAATATTACTATAGTCCACAACAGTTATCAGGAACCACATAAAAACAAATCAATGTAAATACAGAATCCCTTCACTGTCGTCAGTACAATGTGACACATTTACAGAAACGGTAACAACGTCCTGCGCCTTTAAATCTCTCAGCCACCCGTCTATTGCTTTTACTGAGACACAAAGCTCTTCTGTGAAATTTTAAAGCGAAACTAGCAGGTAAACTCTAAATGATCCGGTAAATACGGATAACGTTACCGTGATATTACTTTAATGCAGCCTATACGTTTAATATAAACACATGAGCGTATTCATTCAGGGCGAGTGTGTGTGTGTTTATGTGAGGGAGAAACAAAGCAACGCTAGGACAGCTTTCATTTTAAACGTTACACTTACCGAGAACAGCATTGAATACACATTTAGAGAGAATTTAAGGAAATAATAGAAGTGAATGGTTTTTCTCCATTCTTCGTAAGACGGCATGGTGACAGCATTAATTGGTTTCAGTTAGCCTGAGATTTCCATGTATTCAGATGTTAGCCGTCGCTGCTAAGACTTAATGAGCCTTTGTTCTTAAAGAGACGGCAGTCTGCTGTGAAGAGACTATGACCCGTCTGAGTGCATAATGGGCTCATCCATCAAATGTTCAGCTTAGTTGTCGACTCCTATAAATTGTTTTGAAAAGCACATCAGCAGCTGTAAGGCGTAACTCTTATCCCAAAAACAACTTCCGTCCCGCCGAACAACGTGCAGGACAAACCTTTTAAAGGGCCAGCACAGATTAAAATGACAGCGATAGATAGATAGATAGATAGATATCGTTGTTGTTGTTTAAATTATTTTTAAAATTACTTTTACAATAGCCTAATGTTAATTAGTTAACATTAGTGAACCAGGCTGCTGTAGTTAACGTGAAATAAGAATCAACAATACTTCTACAACATTTATTACTCTTAGTTCAGCATTCAGCATTTATTAATGCACTATTAAAATCCAAAGATGTGCTTGTTAAGTGTAAGAGGTATTATCTGGCTGAGCTCCTTATGTGGATAATTAAACAACATTTAATAATTTAAAAATGCTTTAACAGCTTAATAAAAATGGAATACTTCCGTTGACACTCTTTTATCTCTAACAAGCAACAGATACACTGAAATGAGACATGCAAACATGCTACAGTGCAATTCTGATTACATATTTTTCATAAAAAGACTTAGCATAGGCTAAACGAAGCTCCCATCAATCACGCAATGTCTTGACGCACGTCCTGATTTTGCCAAGTACTATGTGTCCCTAGGTCAACATACTTTGTTGACCCTGGGACAACATTTTAATGCAAAAATATAGTCTTGACCATATCTCTACACCTAAACCTACCCTTACCCATGAGTAATGCCTAAAATCATATTTAATGATAGATGACTGACACTGATGTACAAGCACCAAACACTGATTGTAAGCCTAAACTTCACAAAAACTATGAACTGTTTCTTCAAATCTGATTGGTTAATCACAATGTAATCACAAAGATGTTGACCCAGGGACATCTTGCACTTGGCAAACTCAGGTTAGCGATGTCGCGACACATGCTTTGACTTTACATGCACATGGTAGCCAGTTGATGATCTGTTCTATAAAATGACACATGTTTGTCTAGCTTGAAGAACTAAAGCCTATGAAATATGTCCTGGAAAGATAATAATTCTGTATGATGTGCCACAATAGCTTTAATCCTCAGAAGTAGCCAACTTCTTCATATCTGTGGTTCACAAAAAGTCTTTATTTTTTTTATTCACACACACAGCATGTTCACAGACACATATCTCTCAGGTAGCTTGTGGTTGTAATTACATTTTTCAAAAGTCTTCACAGTTCTGCTTAAACTCTCCAGCTTTTCACTGCAGGACACAGACAATATATTTAAATACATTTAGAGCATTAGTCTCTGTCAAATCATTGACATGTTTATTGACTCATTGTTGAATCAATTCCATAACTGCACTCTTATTAAGTGTATAATATTCAGTGTTATGGAATTTTAACAATAGTAACTGAAGCAATATGGCATAGGTTTGCACCGTGAAGGATAAAATCAATATTTTAATGGATATATTAATGGCACATATTGACATATAGGCTATTATTTACATTTCTTCTGCTTCAATCATTGATAACAAAATGATCAGAAAGAACAACTTCATTAAAATAAGTTCAGCAATGAGTCTCATGAACCACTGAAAAGCAGAAACGTATTTTACTTTACACATTGGTCAGGTTAGACAGTGTATTTAATTAAACATTTTGTTTTGTTTAGTTTTTTCTGAAAGGTTTTTCATCAACTAAACAATCAATATATTGTTGCTGTCATTCTATTAAATGTAGTTCACTGCTGCAACCCTGGATATACGGACAACAATAAACAAACCTCTTCTTCGTTTTTATTTGAAGTATTGATTTGCACACATGTCCAGATGTATCAAGAGACACAGAGCTTATAAGAGGTATATTTTTTAAGAAGAATGAAGGTCCTCCAGCATTGGGCAGATTGTAGCCCTTCTCTTTTACTCTTTTTCTCTCAAGGTACATTAAATGTGACCCATGCGGATGACAGTTGGTTTGTGAAATTAAATTTCTGATTTCTTTCTTGTCGACAACCAGTGGTCAGCCAAATCTTGATTTGTTCAGCAGAGCTCCTTGCCAAAGGATATTATGTTGCTATGATCAAAAGGTAGAGTACACACAAGACTGACACAACATGAGAGTATTAAAAGGATTGCCAAGCTATATTTTCTGCATTGCATTCAATCTTTTGAGTGATCCAATTTCCTCAAGATAATCTTGACTGGTTGAATACAAGAAAATAATAGAAAACAATATATAGCCTATTTATATAAAACTATTAAGGAAATGAAAACATACCCATATGTGTAGGTGAAATTAGATGTCTGCAACCCAGATGCTGTCATGATACATGCTTAATTAACACTGATGAGTTGCCACAGCACATCACAATTACATACTTAAGTCCCACAGAGGTTCTTGAAGGAATCTGCAATTCATGTAATGCATGTGATGCGCTTTCCAACCCCCCTAAACCCACTGAATTGATTATCATAAAAGTGGTCCACAACAACATAATTTGCATGCATGCAGAGTCCTTTTGTTGATTTTTTTTACACAAGAAAACAAACTAATTTTAATAGTGAAAAGAAGATGTTTTCTCTACTGTGTGATTATCTAAAAGAGGGGTTTATTTTAAATCAGTCGATTTGAATGCAGAAAGAAACAAGACAATTAACAACACCTCACAGCAGAATATGTTAAAAAAAAAAAAAAATTAACAGTCT
>JAUMHE010000048.1:5573972-5586977 GCA_032359235.1 Enteromius mattozi
CAGGATTATGGGACAAAAGGGGAGGTTGAAGTGACCACCTGCTGCTGTTCTTGACTGGGATTGTGACAGTGGTGTCCACGGAGATCCATGGTGTTCTTACGTATGACTTATAACAGATCGGCTCATCACATGATTGTGGGTCTGAGCTTTTATTGTTCACACAGTGGCAGCAGACTTGTTATGCTGCAATATGTTCAGAATATTTCAGATGGTAAATGACTGTGATCTGAATGTGCCTGACTGGTTGGCAGGTGCTGACAGCTCATTCCAGGAATAAATGAGCCACACTCTGTTCCCGATCTTTTTTAGATATTCAGAACTGCCTGTTATGCTTGTGCTGAATTGCATTACATATATACACACTAAACGTTTGGAATAATTTAGGTCTTTTATGCTCACCAAATCTGCGCCAAATCAGCATTAACAGTTTTACCAGTTGACACAAAAATGATTCTTTGCCATCACAGAACTAAAAACTGTAGTAATATTTCACAATATTAAGGGATCAAACACATACCGGCTTGGTTAGCATAAGAAATTTAAAACATAAATTATCTTATTCCAATATCTTTTCATATTTATGACCAGTAGTATACAGTACATATCTGCACCAAAAAGGGAATATATTTTTTATTTTATTTTTTTTTATAAGACATTTTGAAGAATGTTTCAGATGTTTTTGTTTATACAATAGAAGCCCATTTTTATCTGTGGATAAAAAGCAAGTCATACAGGTTTGAACAACATGAGGGTGAGTAGATGATGACAGAATTTTTATTTTTGGCTAAGCGATTCCTTTAAAATGAACATAAGGATTGTCTTATGAGAAAGACATATAGGTGATCACATACCAAAAAAAATGTGCATCTGCCAATTTGGGTTTTGTGGCACCTCTATGGACCATATTTATCTACGTGAGTGTGAGCACAGGAGGATTTGCTCTCATCAGCTCTATCTCTCTATAATCAGAGTAATTACCCAAGAGAAGAGAACACAGAGAGGAGGACAACAGCTGTGTATGAAAGCGTTCACACACAGACTCATCCACCCTCCAGCATTCCTCACATCCCTCCCAAGGCCATTCTGCATGGCTGCTTAATTTCACTCAAAGTTATTATTCGTGTTTGTACGTAAACATAGTGAGTGTGAGTGAGAGTGTGCGTGTTTAAACATACCTCTACACGAGTCCAGCTGGTATAGTTCATCAGTTATTCCGAAAGAAAGATGCGCTTTGATTTCCATCCAGCACAGGAGGCCTGGACTGCTGTTTCCACTGACTTGAAATGTCCTTTAAGACTCTGATCACAAGAATTCTTGGCAATGCTTTTATTAGTTTTCGAGGGGTCTTGACATCATTTTTTAAGTCATTTTTTCCCCTTTCTTGCATCAAGCACAGTCGCAATTTAGATTTTATGACCATTTTCCGACATTTTGAATTTATCAAGCCATTTTGCTGCTGTACCTTTAGGTTTTCTATGTATACTTCCTCTCTGTTTTTTGCAAAAACAGTACCAGTGCTTACTTGTGTGCTGGGGATTTGTTGTCTAATAGGGTTGGCGCTGCTCCATCTTTCAGTAACACTCTCTTTGCAAAGCCTGCATTACAATGTGACAGGTTCACAAAACAACATCTGCGCACTTATATGTAAGGCCAGGCTGAAATGATTGGGACCTTGGTAAAATATAACTTCAGTTCCTTTAGAAGGTCATGCAG
This sequence comes from Enteromius mattozi, assembly GCA_032359235.1. Lineage (NCBI taxonomy): Eukaryota > Metazoa > Chordata > Actinopteri > Cypriniformes > Cyprinidae > Enteromius > Enteromius mattozi. The sequence continues at coordinate 5,575,686 of JAUMHE010000048.1, forward strand.
AGTCTCAGATGCCACCCCACATCCTTTATCACATGTTTTATGCCTTTTATCATTCATTTTTTTATGCCTTTATAGTTTCTTTCTACATCAAACATTTTTAATTAGATTAAGTTAACCCCTTAACCAGACATTATGATTACGAAATGGTGTACAGATCATTATTTTATGTCTATGTTTAAACTTTGATTCATATATTTTCATATGTATATTCATATTTGAAAGTGCATCAACAACTGATGAGTTAAGAATATAATTGTTAATGATTTATTAATGAAAGTTTAACCTTATGTTGCCTGTTAATGAAGCTAACCTGTCTGTTAATATTTCTTATATGCTTTTGGCAGTGGTTTCTCAAATATATGTTTGTATTCTATTATAAAAGAGTTAGTTTATTATGTTGTATGACTGAAAATACATCAGTGAAATGAACCAGATATGGCTACCAATGGGCCAAGTTGTAACTAAAATAGTCCACTTTTGCTTTTAATGTTGTGCTGGCTTGCTCTCATTTATGTATGCTTTTGTAAAGGATTTTGTATGCATATGCTTCTGTACGCTTTGTCTAAAATATCTGTATTCAGGCCTGTGCACGCTTTGAAGGGAAAAGTTTGAAGATCTCCATTTGGCATTAGAAGTCGTGAAGCAAATCAAGCAGGTTCAGATAGTTAAGACGGATCCCATTAATCATTTGTGACACACGAAATGAGCCATTGAAGTTAATAAGCAGAGAGAAAGACTAAAGTCTTTGTCTCACAGTAAAGGGCAGAGCTAGGGATGTCTTGTTGAAATTCCACTCAGTTTGTCTGGTTATATGTTGAGTTGTGGCCCGTCTGCGAAGCAGGGTTGATCTTTGTTGCTCCTACAAATGCTGTCAAAAAGAGTTACTCTAAGTCAATCTGTTTTGCCGCCCTCTTTTCTTAAGAAGGTTTTGGAGACTTGCGGCGAATCTCTAAAGAATTCATTGTTATGTATTCAGTGCTGTAGTTGACTTTGTGTTCTGCATTAACAGCTAAAAGTATTCATTTCAAACTACATTTTAAAGTTTGGTTTAATGTTATATTTGTCATTATTTGTTTTCTATATGCTTAGAATTATTCATTATTTTAGGGATGCACAGTATATCTTATTTTTACATTTAATCTTTTAAAAACACTAATAATTAATAAAAAGTCAAGTGTAATCTTTAGAAAATCTCAAAATACGTACATATTTTTCATATTATATATTATAATGTCATATGTGTGTGTATGTATATTAGTGCTGTCAAATGATTAATTGTGATTAATCACATTCAAAATACTTTTTTTTTAACATAATATATATGTGTGTACTGTGTATATTTATTATGTTTATATAAATATACACACATACAGTACTGTATATATTTACATATATTTATATATAAATATATTTTCTATATAAGCACAACATATTTTTATTAAATATATACATCCGTGTGTGTATTTACATATACATTATAAATATACACAGTACATATGTAAATACATGTTATTTTGGATATGATTAATCGTGATTAATAATTTGACAGCACTATATATAATAAAGATAAATACACACACACACATAGCATCTGTCATTTAACAGTTTTTAGCTATAAAACATAACATTTTAGCTTACCTTTATTAGAATTTTAATGTCAGTGCACTATGTACTTCTCAGAAATTATTAGGGATGACAGGAGTTTAATTGTTGAGCTAAAAATAATAATAATAAAAAAAAAACGTTTTAGCATCTGAGGAAAAGCATGAGACTGAAAACCAAAAAATAAACAGCTCAGACTTGATAGACAGGTAATAAAACAATCAATGGACCAAATCATTGAGTGAATGAGGGAGAAAGATAAAATAGAAGCAGAGTCTAGTTATTATATCTGGACTTTACTGGTCATTGAAGCTGAAGAGTTATTTCTCATTTTGCTCTTCGATTCAGTAGCAACATTCCTCTGAGGAAAAGAAAAAAGTACACATGGTATGATGGACAGCTAGACTACAAGATGATACATGGGATGTCCTGCTAATATTAATGAACTCAAAGAGTTCAGAGGATCTTGAAGTAAGTCAGGAGCTTTATATAAGGATTTTTTTCTACAATTCAGTGAGGTTGCCACTTTGAGGATGGTTCTGAATTATAACAATGTTTACATTCTTTTACCTGGTCCTTTTGAGGAATATCAAGAGCGGAGGACGGTGGTCTTCCACTCGAATTTTGGTAGTCAGTGCCTCTATCCAACTCTCAAAGCCTTGTAGATGCTAAAACGACTAAATCTGGATTTGAAACCTAAGCAGACCAGATCTAGGCATGTCAACATTTTTCAAGATAAGGCTTCATTTTGAGTGACTTTTTCTCTTGTGAAGACAAAATAAGTGTAAAATGATTCTTAAAACAGAAGACCTCTTAAAGCATTTGTGAATTTTAATCATTCAAATCAGTGCCTGAATACAAGCTGTCTTTCTAAAGCCTGTCTTCATCGTTATTAAATGGTGTGTAAATGTTCAATTTAAAATATGTCTGAACAATAATGTTATTATTTCCCTCAATGTGCCATTTTAAAATGGTTGTATTGGAAAACCAGTCCCTTATGCCCCTTTAAGTTGTTTAGTCAAGTCCTATAAAAATGCTATTGTAAGTCAAAGTATAAATATGTTACCTGCATTTAAAGAATAAACAATAAATGCTTTGCGTTGTCTCAAAAATAGTTTGTTGTCTAGAAACACAAGTGTGTGCTGTGTTTTATGTTGGTATACTGACATTTTTCTCTTCTGTCTCTTCTCTTTCTCACAAATTGAGGCAGACTGAATCAGTTCTGACGCTAGAGGCTCCAGTGACCACGTCAGTGTCAGAAGCAAACATGCATCAGGCTTAAAAAGCCAAATAAGACTGTCCAAACGTTGAGCAATTGCTGTTTAAACGTATATGTAACGTAGATTGAACTCAACTAACTCATAATAGCCCTTATTTATCCAAAACGTCTTGTATGCTAGTTTGGTGAAGATACTATAATCTAAATAAATCCAAGCAACCTTCTAAGTCGTGGTTCAAACCCTCCGGACACCCTCCGGTTTTGTCAAAACTAAAATAGTAAGAGGGAGAAAAATGAAAAAAAGACTCAAGCTGCCCGGGTGCCCCTTTGGTCTCTCCTTCCTGACATGCTTTTTCTTTCAGTTTCCCATCAAGCTCTCCACACGTGATTAAATAATAACAACAATGATGTGTTTGGCCTGCAGCGAACACATTGGATATGACAAATTAAATTGCCTCTTGTTGACAGGGCATGTGGAATACGGAGGAGTATGCTGGTGATTTTTCTGTTGCAGGCATGTAAGAATAGCTCTTTCTTTGTTTTAGATCGTGGATTTGTTTCTCTATTCTCTCTATCCTTCTTTTGCATTTGTAGTAGATTTCATGTCCCCTGTTGCACTGCCCTTGGTATTGCACCGTTAATCTCTTACTCATCTGGATTCAAACAGCATTTCTGTCCTTAATCTAATGCTAACATCCTGTTGTGGGGAAACTTAAAGGTCAAGCTGAAATTCTGCAACAAACAGCAGCTTCGTAATCAATCTCATCATTAGAAAAGAAATGAAACTATTATTTTTCATCCTCAGTGCATTTTATGAATATATATATAATGCATCATCGAAATCTTGTTTTTACCAGGAGAAAAATGGATCCAGATTCAGCCTGATTTTTTTTAGGTTTGTCGCCATTTTAAGTGTTCTTCATTAAAATCATGTGATGCTCCCAAAGCATGGAGCGGCTGAAGATCAAAGATAGTTTCACACATACTTGTTATGTTCCTGAACTGCTAATGAGCTGCATCCATAGACATGCACTGCCACGACAAAAAGACTGCTCCCAATACATCTTCAGACACCCTGTTTTGGCCAAAATTTTGGAATGCATTAATCTCTGTGAAAAATAGGAAATAATATTAATTATGAATAAGATAATTAATCTATGAATTAAGATTTATGAACAGTGGTGGACACAATTATTAGAACGCTAGTTATGTCACCAGCTTTTTTTTTTCTTTTGCACAAGGTGTCTGACGACAGCCAGTTATCTACACGGAGATCCGATCTCTTCATCATCCAGTCTGTCGAGAATCAAATAAAGAAAACAAAACAAACCAAGACAGACTAAATCCAGAAGAACTGGGGCAACATCTCCAAAATCAAATAATCCTGGAGAAAAAAAAGGGTTTTTCTCCTACACTGAGCCATAAATCTCCTCTTCAGTATTCAGTTCAGTTAAAGAGGGCTTTGTTCATATATAATTTGCTTGATTAAATGCATCATTTTATTCCCCCAAATACTGTGAAAATATATAGTTTTCTGAGTGACAGAATTCCCTCTGTAAAAACATTTGACTCTAATATAAAAAAGCAAGAATTTTGAAACTGACTTTATCCAGTGTTCTGATATTTGTACTAGAAATGTATGCAAATTAGTGCATATTTAATTAAATAATACCTCATTTGCATATTTAAACCGAACATTTTAGTTATTTCTGATCCTATTCACCTGCAGTGTCTCGCCTTAAGAAATCAGTAACACTTTATGTATAATGCATTATAAAAATAGTTCTAATGCATTCATTATGCCTTGTAATGCACCTTATAAATGATTGTGTGAATGATTGTAACCACAATATACATTATAAGATTAATGAATTCATAGTTATAATTATTTACGACATGATATAATGTATTACAATGCACATTATGACTAATTATAATGCATTATACCCTTTAATAACCCTTTATAATGCATTATGCGTGTAGTCTTTAACTAAAGTGTTACCGTAAGAAAAATCCTCTTTTAGTGCATATAGACTGTTTTAACCAAAATGTGTGCTATCAGAACCACTTATCTGTGTTCAGTCTCACTGGAGACTTGAGTGAATGTGGCATTCTCAGCCAGTGTAGACAGATTTCACCTGCTCATGACAAAGACTAAAAATCCCTCCTACCTCTCTATTCAGTCTAATGGAAAACAGTAAGGGGCTGACATTCTCTCCTCTCATTCATCCTCTTTCTGTCCCCTTCTATTTATCTCTCACTCACTCTGCAGGAGGGGATGTTGACATTCCAGCCTGGAGGAGGGTGGGATAACTCCCACCGAGACCATGACCCTTAGTAGAGGGGCACAGGATGAGAAACGCCTGCATTAGCCTCATCCTGCTTCCCCTACCAATTATAATTCCTCAGCCCGCTGAAACCTCCATGCCAAAATCTCCCAGCGAGGCTGTATAGAGTGGATTCCCCCAGCTAGAGGTTTGCCAGAAAAACACATACACTGTGTTTTCTAGAAGCTCCAAAACTTATGCATTATACACCAGCCAGTTTCAATACATTACTTGAAACACGGTGAGAGCCTGTAATGGTGTTAACTACCACACTGATGGGCGCAGGTGCATTATGTCCTGTTCCACAGCTGTAGATATAAACACCATATTGACTGCATCAAGTACCTTTTACGCATTGAAATGTTCTGTTATGATGGAAACTAAAAGCTGCAAATACTGCATAAACCCTATCATTAGTGCTGCCATTTTAGTACACGCCTGATGAATTACTAGTGTAGTACATTTGCATCTCCGCCGCTATTAGAAAATATATTGAGAATGTAATACAGTAAGTGTTGTAATATAAGATGTGATCTAACATCACATTAAAAGGCAAGGACAAACTGTTATCTTGGGTTCCTGTCTAAATCAATGGTCTCGAAGACAGCTGGAGTCCAATTGAGTATGTAGGGAGCCAGTGGTTGTTAATATGACAGATATGACACATTGATGGAGGGCCTGTTTCTCTGTGTGCATTTCACCCTTCCTTCACTAATGGAATTAAAAGACTATTGCTAGATCCCAGCCAGCTGGACGCGCCATACAGAAAACAACTTTGACATTCACAAAGATATATGCATGAACATGCATGCATACACAAATATGCATGGGAACATTAAGGCCTTTTTGCTTTAGGCAGGAGTGTGCTCACCGTTTCCCATTATTGTGATCATTTTGCTGGTTTACGTCTGTCTATTTGCTCAGCTCTCTGTGAGAAATGACTTGTCATATAGATGCATAATAGATAACGATGTTGATCAAACTTTTTGTGTTTGTATTTTGTCCTTTAAAAAGGGCAAACGAAAAAGTCTTTGTTGTTTATCACTTGACATTACACGGAAAACTGAAAACTTTTCAGCGTGATACAATTATAATGCATTTGTCTGCTATTTTACATTATGGAAGAGCCTCAAACTTTAAAACCTCTGATTGATTTCTGCTGATCTATTTTATTCCCACTAACCTTTTAAAAGTTTAAAAGAAACTTTTTAAAAAGAATAAAAATTTGCTTGCTGCCATCCTTTTGAACTGTATACATTGAAAAAAAACCTATTTATAGAATCGCAATAAGATAATCGCAGTGTTGTTGGATCCTGAGATAAATAAAATCTGTGAAATTACAATTAGATGCAAACATTATACCAAACAAGCTGGAAGCCTGCATGGCCAGAGGCCCTAAGCTCCAAATTAAAACAGTAAGTTAACTCACAGGATCTGATTTCTGGCTTTATGGTTCTCAAAATATTATTAGGAAACATGGCATATACCTGGAGATTTATGAGCAAAATGGTTTCCAGGGGCAAGTCTGAGCTACACTGAGTCAATGCTAATCCAAACCATACCTATTCCAAAAAGGCTTTTTATTTAAATATGCTGAGAGGGCAACGCACAGTATCCTAAAAAGCTATTTGTGTTACAGAATTACTTTTTTTCTTTAAACAATTTTACCTGCAGTGAAAGTACATGTTAATTATCTCAGTTGTGTAATTATTGAAAAAACTAAAATTATAATAAATGGCACTTTGATGTTTATGTTATTGGTAAAGGTTATTATTAGTGATCCCATCTTGCTCTTTCTTCAATACATATGAGCAAAGTGTTTTAAATGTTTGCTGAGTTCAAAGCCTCTCTTTTTTGTTTGCTTAATGGAGCATGTTCATTCAAGTATATCCATACATCTGTAACCACTAGCTGTCTTTGACTTTGTCAAAATAGAGTTTAATGTAGTGGAATAAAATCAACACCTTCTACCCACTGCAACTAAGTGAGAGCTTGTTTAAAACTTTACACCAAGTCATGATCTGTCAGTGACACACACTAACAAACACACACACACAAATGTGTGAGGAACTGCTGGTGTTCTTCAGATTTTTTTTTTCCACATTCACACATATTTTTGCACTTGAACATGTGCTCATGGTTTCTCTCTCCCTGTGCATTTTTTTAAATAACTTCAATACACTGCATCACATTATTTTGCTGTATTATTTATCTCAACGTTTTTTTGAACAGAAAATTAATTCTAGGTCTCTAGTCAATAGTAACAGTGGTTAGAAAACTGTTCAGAGTAAGGAAGCAACCTTATAAGGAGTTTAAATGATAGCAGACTGGGAAGGATGAAGCTGTTTCTAGTAAAAAGGCATCAGAAAAACATCGGTGTAGCGGCTTTACCACCAAAGAAACTTTTTCTCTCTTCTAAACTGTTCATTTGGTGGGTTTATAAGACCAGATTTAAAAGTACCAGATTTTGAGTACTTAAGATTTTATTTAAAGTGAAAATGCTGTTAAAGACTTTTTTCTGACTGAAAGTGTGTTATTTTTTCGTATGTGTGTCTTGAGTAATTCTGTTTAATTATCTCTTCAAGCAAGTAATTATCTTGTCAAGTATAAATCTGTCATTAAAAAATGAACTTAAAAGCCCTTCACTGTTGGTAGATGAACTATTATGAGCAGCTTGTGTGTTGGAAGGTTAACGTTTCAAAGTAGCTTCTTCAGCACAGTGTGATGTGGTGACAATTGAGGTCAGCCAGAGTCTGTCATGGGGAGTCTGCGTACCTGATGACGACAGGCTTGGTGGGAAACACACTGATGAGCGGTGAGAGCAAGCTACCAAGCAGGTGGTCCGGGGTCAGGTAGGCTAGATAGGCAGACCTTCCATAGCTAATGAGAATCTCGGGGCCAAGGAAGAAAGGGAGGTTATACATTAGTAATGAGAAAGCAAAGCTGTTAGGTAATCAAACCTTCTGAAAACGTATAACATTTGGAAAGGGCTATGAAACCGGAGAAAGCAGTATTATGGATAAAGGACACGTTTTGGTTACACTTTATTTTGATAGTCCACTTCAGTAACTACATCTCAAATACATTCAACTAATTCTCATTAATTTGCACCAACACGTCTAACTCTCAGAGAGTAGATTGTTAGGGTAGGTTTAGGGTTAATAGACTATGTTAACATATACTTTCTAAGTTTCTCATAGTCAGTATGTTGTATGTTGAGGACTGATCAAAATAAAGTTTTAGAAGATATTAAGCAGACAGTCTACTAATACTCTAATAGCTGCTATTTGGCAATAATGGATTTCTTTATTACAAACATGCAGCCTATTGCCTCATATGAGACATCATGTGAATAACATGTAGATTACTGTGATGCTTTTATTGGTTGTTTTATGTTTCATTCTGACGGCACCCATTCACAGCAGAGGATCTTAGTGATGGAATGCTAATTTTCTCCCAATCTGTTCTGATGAAGAAACAAATTCATCTGTATATTAGATGACCTGAGAATGAGTACATTTTCAGCAAATTTGCATTTTTTTGGTAAACTATTTCTTGTGCATCCAACCAGAGCGAGTGTTTCACCGCAGGGAATGAGGACATATATTGTACACTCTGACTCTTTCTAAGAAATTATAAAACGTGTTCTCATCTCATGCAACCATAATGTGACAGTCATAGAAAGTTCATGCATGAGAGGAGAATATGAGTCTGTGCAATTGTCTCACTTGGTACCTTTTTAATGCCTTATTTCACAACACAACTCACATAATAAATAGTATTCTCTGTGTGGAATACATGGATGGTTATGTTTTCTCTTGACCTAATCCCTGGTTAATAACCAGATTTTTAATGTTGTAAATGTGGTTACCACCAGCATACAGGTTATAGACATGATAGACATTTAACTATCAGTGTACTGGTGTGCATGTAGATGTACTCAATCTCTCTTTTTACTTCTTTGTCATCAGGAGTCAAGTCGTTTCTTGAGTCTGTATCATTCCTTAACACCATCTACACTGGGTTTGCATTAACCAGCCTTCTCTGTTTTGCAAATAGAATTTTCTGCATAGAGGTTAATCAGCTGCCTCTAGGGGCTTTTCAGTCAATGTCGTCATGTCCAGATTTTCATGGTCTCCATGCTATTACTCTACTTTAAGTGTGTCTTGTGGTGGAGTTGCACTATTCATCTCTCTCTCTCTCTTTTACTTTTCTCTTTTACTTTCTTTGCTCCTTTTGTTTACTTAACTGCAAAAACCAAATCCATTGTTATTTTCCATTTTCCTCCAGCTGATTGTTGTAACTGCTTAAACAGATATTCAAACGTCTCTGTGTATAATTAACATGTTGTGCCAATCCACTTGTATATTTAAAACATGGGTCTCATTCTCTGGGTGTCTGTGAATAGCAGCTAAAACATACATATATTGCACAACCGTTTTCATCCTTAAATCATGTTCTTTAATATACTGAAATGAATTTTGTTTATTTTGAAATGTGTGCACATCAACCTGTTGTAAATGCTGTCTGGGAATTTTAATGGGCATGTAAATAGTCAAACTGTGCAGAAATTATAACTAAACAAGACCCTTTATTGTTGTGCCGAAAGATTTATTGCTTTCTGAGGAGATTAAAGATAACAGAACATATCAAAAATCTTGAAGATGAAGTTCTTTATCTGTGCACGCACAAAGATAATGTGCTATTATGTCAGCATGAAAGATTAAGAGACGACACAGACTCAACTTGTCATAAAAATGGAACGAAATTAATTAAATCCCAGAATGGCATTAAAAAAAGATGATTTTTTTAAAGCCCACATTCAAAGTTTTTCAAAAACAGCCTGCAAAACAACATTGGTTAGTATGGCTATTTAACAGGTATTTACTAATTTACTGAGACATTTACCAGCTGTCTTTTTTTCTTACATAGATAAAATATTCAAGATAAAGACTGTGTTTAAAGAAACCGTTTGATAAACTTTGTGTTTTAACTGTGATGATTTCCATGAGGCTGGAAAACAAAAAGAGAAAGAGAAACACAAAATTAAACAAGGAATCATAGCAACCAAATATTATCTCTAAAAACAAGCCATAAATGTTTCTGTTTATATTAAATGTTCTTGTCTCGTAGGGCTTGATTGACGTCTGCAGTCTTCATTGTAATGTTCACATTTACGTTTATGTTTGTAAAAAATCTAAAAATGAATTATGTTTATTTGGCATTCCATATTTGCATGCATTAAAAAGATAGCACTAAAAGTCATGAGAAACCCCAGATCCACCTTGACATGATACCACATTAATCAATAGTCTAAGCAGGACTGATTTGTTTAGACTTTACTTTGGCGAGCAGGTTTTGGTGGATGATGGGATGCAATAAACACTTTCAAAGGCTCCTTCACATGAAGGAAAGGATCGATCGCATCCAAAACTGAGCTAAAACAAGAAACATGCATGCTGAAAGTGCAACAGAAAAGCTCTTACTGAAGTTAATCAAAGAGAGTTCAAATAAGAATTTCAGGATGGAGCATTAGGATGCTGAGGCTGGCCCTGTTGCCTAGGTAATTTTTTGGGAGCTTGCTTTTGGATTTTTCGAGTGTTTGGCAGATATAAGGTGGCAGTGTGTCTGTGATTCCCAGAAAGCTTACTGTGTCTCCTCACAGCGTCCCTGCCATCCATCATTATTCATCTGCTCTTGGCTCCTGCAAAGCGCTTTCTGAGCTATCAGTAAAGGCAGGAGCGGGACCGAGTGACCCCTCACCTCTGATTTAGTGCACCCTGCCAGTGTCTCTATAATGCATTCCTCTAGTCTCTAACCCTTACATGCAATTAGTTAATAGAATTACATAATTGCTCTCACTATGAGGACATTAATTATTAAAATAACCCTAAAATCTAAAGGCCATGAGATAATTGTAGTAATGAGGGCCGCAGTGACAAGAAACTCAGGAAACTGTGTGTGTGTGGTCCTAGCATTCCCTACATTATTGTGAACAAATGTCCACACAGGGATTATATATATGTATATATATATATACAGTAAGGTCAATAAGTATTTGATCACCCTCTCACAGTGGAAATGCACCTATGCTGAAAATTGTAGACCCCTCCATGATTTCTAAGTAAGAGAACTTGCAAAATC
>JAUMHE010000048.1:5598748-5613659 GCA_032359235.1 Enteromius mattozi
TAGGGTAACACAGCGTTCCAGAACTACAAGGTCCATGTGGCAGTGCAGCAAACAGACTTGTGGGAAGGAAACAAACTCGCATGATTTCCCAACTCCCAAGCTTCACTGCCAATGTTCTAATGTAGCCTAGGCCTACAGTCTGTCTTTAGTCGCTGAGTCACTGTTTAGTTTAACTGTTTAATTTAAAATCTCCCGGTATATCACAATGGGAAAGTGTACATTTAACAAGCTATGGCTCGAAGACGCTGCGTTTAGTAGTTGGCTCAAGCCTGTCGCAAACCGTGTAAGAAGGTGTTGGAGCTGGCTAGTTTAGGCATAACATCCTTAAAGTCGCATGCCAAGTCAGAAAAGCATAATGTTGCTGTAAAAGGTCTGCAGCGGGTGCAGGCGATCAGTCAGTTTTGTTTGGCTCCATCAGTTACGTTACCCGGTCCAACTACAGTGCGGGATTCTGCTGGTCTTGCATCCAGTGCCACACACAGTGGTTTCGGATCAACCTCCACACTGAAAGTGGAGGTCCTGTGGGTGTTGAATACCGTGACTAAACACCAGTCTTACAAGGGGAACAAAGATATTGAAAAATGTAGACACGCTGACTGATTGACTGACTAATGCCATAAAATAATTACTTTACAATTGCAAGTGTTGTTTCTGTGTTCTTGATACTTAAGAAAAGGGAGCCTTCAGTTTGTTACCATTAAGAAAATGGAACCTTTAGTAAAACTTGTTACCTTCAATGAAAGTCCATTTAAAAAAAAAAAAAAAAACTTTTGAAAGGAATTTTAATGACTGAAGTTGTTTTTCGTAATTCGTGTAGGTCATAAATTTAAATCATAATGGTCATAAAAAGTCTTAAATTTGACTGGCTAAACTCTAATGTAGATGGGGGTCTTTTGTTGATTTAACCCTTGTGCAACCTTTTGGACATTTTTGTACAAAAACACACAGGACCTTTTGGACAAAAATGTCTCCTTTGAAACCCATTTGAACTGTTATTTTGAATCACAGTGCCATTTAACTGTAAAATGATGCCTTTTTGTTAATAGGTTTTCATTCTGTTGGCAAGGCTTCAAATACTTGCTTTATTCTTGTTGTCTGCTTCTGCATTATTATAGAGCCAATTAGATGAATAATGCAGCAATATGTGTGGGTGTGTTGGTATGGATGTCAGAGTGTGGTTTGTAATGTGTGGCAAAAAACAAAAAGTGCGTGTGTTTAATAGTATTTGAGAGAGAAACTACTGCAAATCACAGCTCAACCACTGTGCACCAGCAGTTTTGCTGGCATCTAATGGGGAAAATTTGATACTGCACCCAAACAATTTCTTTTGTTGAGATATCAACCTCAGATATATATATTAGTTCATAAATCGTTCTCATAAACTTAAACCTCTAACTTTTTTGGTTTCACTTTTTTTACTTCAACAATAATCTGCCATGGTTCTTCATGGCTTCCGAGCTTCACATTTTTATGAAAGTTTTTTGACATGTACATTTTTGTCCATTATGGACCTATGTGTAATTTATTTATTTATTTATTTTGTATTGACGGACAAGGGTTAATAATAGCATGTTGTGTTTTGTTTATAGTTCTGTCTTGCATTAGTAAACATTGAATGTTTTGTAGATTACATGAGAAAATATTTTTACATATTTGTGATCTCCTGAATTATCATGGCATTTGATTGCTGTAAATCTAAAAGCTCTTCTCTCCATCAACAGAACTTGGAGCTGCACAAGATTGACAGCATGACCGATATCATCATTAAACAAGGCCACTGAAAACTGCTACAGATCTTTTATACAAAAGTCTCTAGTTGTATCAAAATGTAAATGCAAGTGTCTTTCAAATGTCCTAAAATACCTATATGTAGCTAAAACGGTATAGTCAAGAGAAGAATGATGTCAGGATCATGTGAAAAATGTTGTACAGGGAACTGCCACATTTTTTTATTTTTTTAATAAAGTGAGTCAAACAGAAAGCTCAAAAACAAACAACATGGGCTGCGGTGCTTGAATAATATGATTGCTTTTAAGACTTAAACTGTTTGTTTTAATAATTCTTTTTTTACAGTACTAGTAAATATGAAGCTACTGTTGTCAGTGTCTGTTTTTAAAAAATGTATTTAAATTTTAAAGCGTCATTTTATGACTTGTTTTCTTTTCGATGTATGTTCTACATATAATTTTGGAAAATAAAACTTGTCAAAGTATTTGATTAGTTCTTCACCTGTTTACTTGTTGTTGTTTTTTTTCTAGAATGTCGTCATTTTGGAATAGTACACTTCTCGACATGAATACATGTAATGCTTAAGGCATTTAGGTGGAGCCAATTGTTACATCGGCAGAAGAAAAGAGTTTTGTTTCGTTCATAGGAGTCTAATCGTTTTGCCCTAAGAATGTTAAGACTACTTTTAAAACAAACTTTAATGACGAAAATCACATAAGCATTTTTATTTAGAACAGTCCGATTGACTCACTGGTCTGTCTGGCCTTAAAAGAACAATCCTGTCATTCCTGAAGCGCAGAAATGTTGACGGCTGGATAAGTCTCCGCGCTCTCACCTTACAGGTGTTTATGCGCCATGACTGCAGCGCCCTCTTGAGGATGTTATGGGAAGCTAGAGAGGTGGACCAAAGCCAACTCGTTCGCTGGAGGAAAAGACTGAATTAGAGACCAGGAAGTGTTGACGCGGTTTACATCTGTCGGTCATTCGAAGAAACAGTTACAAACATTTGAACTCCAAAGGACCAAGTGCAGTTGTTCATTTTACGCGGAATAAGTTAAAACACCAAACAGTGGAACCATGGGGTTGGCTGATCCAAACAGTACGGTAAGTTAAGAAATGAACAATAGTCAGCAGGTGCCTCTCGTCCGTCGCTTAGTTAATTTAAAATGAACTAACCTACTGTGTAAACTCGGTTCCTGTCTGTGTTCATGTAAATCATATTATTTTTAGTTGTAGAAAAGTTTACGCTAGAGCAAGTTGATGTTTTTAAAAATGTCCTTTTACCGGCTGATGTGGGTTGACGCACTCAAAACAGGGCGAAGCTTGTTTTTCAAGTTATACATAGTTTCTACGTTCCTGTTATGAGTTACTGTCGATAACTCGGTTGAGATTATGTACTTCCATACCTTGATACTCAAGCTTCATCTAATTTGCATTACACATTTCTTGTACAGATTTGTTTACACAGATAGATTGAATTTACCTTGAGCTGTGAAGCATAACCGCTTTAAAAGACACAACTAACTGTTGAGCTCAACGTTTATTAAACGGTTAACTTGCTTAATTCAAATAGGTTTTAACTAGAGGTTACAAATATGCTGATCACATCACACGTCGCCTTTGACTGTTGAAGTGAACTGTTAGTGTGAGATCCGCATGCTGAGCTGCTGAAGATGAAGTTGATCAACAGTAGACCTTTTTATGTACATTTCAACTGTACCTCAATATAAGACATCCTCTGCGATTTTTAACTGTCGTAAATATCGTTCTACGGCAATATTTTGAAAACTGGTGGTCTGAAATGTTTGTTTGATCTTGAAAACATTTGGCTGCTGGTATTAGAGTAACTTTAAAGAAGATGCATAACTAAATTGATACATTTTTACTTGCCATTATGTTGTTGTCATCACATTGTAGTAATAGATATCACATGGCCCCATTTTGCCACAATAATTGTACGTCAGGGCATCAGCATCCATTGTCACCTAATAGCTTTCTGCCATTCTGAAGGCCTTGTGACACCAACACACTCAGCCATTGACTAGAATAGAAAGGGTAGGACAGGTAGTGACGCAGCAATGCTTTTGGTTTCCTGGTAACTCCTTTTGTTTATTACGTTTAAGCAGTGCAAAAGGACTTAAAGGTGTTTAACGTGGCTAAACATGGGGGAAAAGTACTCGAGTTGCAAAATGAACAATGCAAAAAGTGTTTATTATGAGGTCTTGCACAGTGTTTGCCAGTGTTACAGTACTTTATTAGTGTTTCGAGGTGTGAATGTGGTAAAGCTATCTTGTTGCATCGCTTTTGTCAATTTCACACATGTAATCTCACATCTAATGGCAATATTGTGCACAGTTTTTCATATAAAGTATTGTAGTTGTCTTAATTGAGGTTAACATTTTACCCTCATAAGGCCCTCATTTCCTGTTTACAAAACAGATCTTGAGTGTAATTATGAAAAATAAATACATTTTTAATGATACAAATAATATATATATATATTTTTCTCATCTATACATTAATGCTGTGTTTTCAGCGATATTAAGGACTTTGTGACCTATTTACCACGGAATTCACGAAATACATTTATAGTTTGCATGTGAAATATTAATTTTTGGAGTCCAATCTATCGATCAAGTTGGGTAGTCATACATGTGTGTGTTTGTGTGTGTGTGTGTGTGAGAGCATGTCTTTTCTACATTGCATTTGTACCCTAATACTAGACCTTCTTTTCTATGTGGAAATTTTCAGATTTATGCTGAGTTTAGTGATTTTTTTTTAAAATTTTTTATTGACAAATGAATTTCCCATTCACTTTCAATTGACCCCAAAGACCCTATGTGTAAAAAAAAAAAAAAAATTACATACCTTCAGAAAGACCGAATCAAGACAATTTTTTATGTGAATATAGATGTAAAATGATGAAAAGATGAAGGGAAACTTTTTTTTTTCATTAAGGAAAAGTTGATTGAAGACCCTATAAGGGTTAATGAATGTAGAAATGGGCAGCACTGTATAACAGCCCTTACTGTATGTTTTTAATTGCTTAAATTATCAAATGTAGCTCTCTATACATTCATATGCATTTAAAAATCATACAAGGACATTATTTTGATGTTTTCGCACACATTTGATGTGTCTAAATGATTGTATGTTATGCAGAGTTCCACACATATTTTAGATCTCTTTGTGCAAACAAAAGTCTCATATGATTATTACAATTAATGGCAAAATTAATGTTTGGAAATGTAAACTGATATTTCCTACTGACACTGCAATAAAAGATAGCAATAATTGACTTAAAACCATTTTAGCTGGTGAAAATACTAGTGAACTACAATACTAGATTTTCATAATAACTATGTATACTTGGAGCTATTTTGATCATGTTTTGGTTTTTAATTCCTCTCAATGCAGGAGCCAAGAGAAGGAGAGTCTTCACAGGATGTGGATCGAGTTAAATCTCTGCAGTCTCAAGTGGATGGGGTCAAGGATATTATGACCCAAAATGTAGACCGGATCTTGGCCCGTGGAGAAAGACTGGATGATCTGATGGGCAAGTCTGAAGACCTGCAAGCTGGGGTGTGTCTTTCATAACAAAACTTTCTAATTCTAATCATGTATTACAGCTGTAATCCCAGCATGCTTTTTTTTTTTTTTTTTTACAATGTACATTACCATTCATAATTTAAGAGTTAAGCCTGGAATACACTACGCAATTTTTGATATTTTCAGCTAAATTTCAGAACACATTGCATTTGTCATGCATCTCCTAGCAACAAGGCGCACGTTTCTGCGTGAGTGTATGATCCTCCGCCGTGTAGTATATGATTCCCAGTTTTCCTTTGTGATTATTTAGAGTCGGTAAGTGTATGATGCCTAGTGTTTTAAATATCTGATCAGTTATGTATTGTATTCCAGCCTTTAGTAAGATTTTTCAGTATTTCTGAAAAATACTATTTTTTTCTCATTCATGAAACAAATCTGCATTTATTTGATAAAAGAAAGTAATATTGTGAAATATTCAAATTTTTGTTTTCTATTTTAATATATTTTATAATGTAAATAATTCTAATGACAAGGCTAAATTTCCGTTAGTCGTTGCTCCAATCTTGTCACATAATCCTTCAGAAATCATTCAAATATGCTGATTTGGTGCTAAAGAAATATTATTATTAGCCATGCTTTAATTTATAGTGTACGGTAAATTCAAAAAACAACATTTGTTTTAAAAATGTAAAAAAAAAAAAAAAGGTCTTTACTGCATGTTTTGATCAATTGAATTATTGAGGCTTATCTTCCCCAAGCTTCACATTGGTTGACATTGTACTTTTTATTTTTATTTTTTTCTGGTTCTTAGGCCCAGAACTTCAAGCACACCTCTCAGAAGGTTGCTCGCGCTTACTGGTGGAAGAACGTGAAGCTGATTGTAGTTATTGTTGTGATAGTCCTTGTCATTGTGCTGATTATCATATTCCTTGCTACTGGTGTGATCCCGACTGGTTCACCTGCACCCAAACCTCCCACTCTGGTACCACCACCACCGTAGGATTTCTATCAGTTACAAACACTCTCACATACACATACATAAATATGCAACCATGTCCACACACCAGCACAGGTCATAACTTCAGGAACACACACACACAGCTTTTATTTGCACATTTAGCTCATATACCTTCATATCTAATGTTATCACACCACCTTAAAATGAGTATCGTCTAGAATGACGGCTTTGATACCTTGAAATGGAGGATTTTAAATAGTCTATACTTTTTTCCTCCTAAAAGATCATCCTAGTGGCCACTTCAGCTGTCCTTATGGTTCCCCAAAACCTGATAAAATGCCACAGCTGTATACAAATACTTGCAATATTATTCATAATGAAGGTTCCCTTGAAATAGTCATATAGCGGCATTGATTCAGCGAAGGTAATGGGTGAAAGTTCTATCTATTGAATTATGAAGTATATTTAAGACTGTTAGATTCGATTTCATAAGATGTTACTTGTAATTATGGAATACTTTTAGATCTTCAAGTGTCTCTATTTTGTATTTGATGGGTTACTATCTTTGTGCTTTTGCCCACAATTATGTTATTTGTTAAAGGTCAAGCAAGAATGTGTTCTTATAACTGTTGGATTACCCAAAAACACCATTTCATTGAGGATGATATAATGTATAGTATGTTTAGGGTAATTTTCCTGTCTTAAATCTTTACTGAAAATTGGCAATGCCCCAAACTTCAAAACTGATTTTCATCCTATAGAATGAATTAACATTTTTTTTAATGGAACGAGCACCTGAACAAGGTCACTTAGATAGGAATAATGGATATTTTCTGTATCCTCATATCACTGCATTGATTTTGACATGCAGTGTAACACTTGCACTGTACCACATGCAGTCAGTACTGTAATCAGAATTTAAGTGTACTGCATCAAATGTTTGGCCTTGCACTGTGAGATCTTATTGAAACCCAAGACATGTAATTTTTTCTTGTTTTGAGAAATGTTTTAGAGCCTGTACTGTCATTTTCAGTTTGCAGTTTTTGTTTAAAAATGCTAAAACCTTTTACATATCTCAATCCAGCCAATGAATGTTCTTGTTTGCTGGGTAGCTTTATGCACTTTGCTGTGGAGAGGTCTATGTCAGAATGACTTGATGGTATTGAATGTTTGTAAACCTGTTTCTTATCATGCTGTATCTCATATTGCTTCCATTAACATCTTACTGTCTGTAAAAACATATAATGGTTTTTAAGCATTTTTATGTGTTGTTCACCCTCATTAATATAAACAAACATTTTTGATCAAAACATTTAAATCATTTTTTAATCATCTAGGCTACTACAAGTGCCTTGGATTTGAGTCTTATTAGCATAAACAATTATCTGGGAAATGTGATATTCTGTAAATAAAAATTTGATTTCAGCAAAAGTGAGATGAAGTTTTTTTTAAATTTTCATTTCAAAACTTACTAATGGTAAACTATTTTCTATTATTGTACGAGTTTGTAATAATTTAGTTTGGTGCATCCACAAATCAGCATTACTTCTCTAGCGAGGGACAAAAATAAAGTTTTGACCTTAGATGGTACACAAGCCACCAAAGAAGCTTAAAGGAATAGTTCACCCAAAAAAGAAACTTCTGTCAAATTTACTCACCCTCAAGTAGTTACCAAGCTGTTTTGGGTCACCATTGACATCCATAGTATTTTTTTTTTCCTACTATGGAAGTCAATGGTAACCCAAAACAGCCTGGTTACAAACTTTCTTCAAAATATCTACCTTTGTGTTCGACAAAACAAAGAAATTCATACAGATTTGGAACTACTTGAGGGTGAGTAAATGATGACAGAATTTTCATTTTGTGTGAACTATTACACACTAATTAGAAAATAATATGATTTTTATAGTAAGTTTAGCTTCAAATACAAAAAGTTCACCCCTTGGCTCTCAATGTCACACAGTCATTGTTGAAAGGGTTCAAGTACACAAAAATGCCGGAAACCCACAGAATTTGTGGGGCCCAAAAGTTTTTTCTTAAGGAGTCAACAGTCATTTAACTGGATCAGTCCGGTAACGACACAGTATTAATAATCAAGTGTATAAAAAATGTATTGAACTGGGTCATTTATTTTGTCAATTCAGTTATTATTTTTTTTCTTGTGGAATATGAAAATAACATGCATTTTGTATGATCCCTCTCATTTTGTTAAAAATAATTAACATTTTGCAGATTTTGCAAAGTGTATTTAAACTTTGGACTGCAACTGTAGCTCTATATAACAAACACAAAAATGGATAAAGAAGAGCAAGTACGGACAAACTTGAACACTAACCAATTCATTATCCCAGCACTTTCCCCGTCTGTGAGTTTATCTTGTTTTTTTCTACACCATCTGCAACAAAGTTCTCCCTTCAGAATTCTGCGGAAGTTTTCTATTAAACATAATTTGTGCATCTGTTCAACTGACTCTTTAAAAAGATTCGATTCACAAAATCAATGATTGACATTAGTTGTCGCGAATCGGACAACGCCCTTTTGTGCCAGCTTGATTTGATATTTTACCAGTACTGCTGTGAGTTCACTTTAAAGCGCACATTCTGGTACATGGCCAAAAAACCATGGCATTATGGTCGTACGTTCACTCTCACGCAGCTGCGCAGTGCGCATGGGAGGCGCTTCCTCAGCAGGACGACTAGAGTGGAAGATAATAGCTTTGGAAGAGTTGTGTAAAGACGTGCGTGTAGTTTTAAGAGCTTGTGTTATTTTCTCTTATCAGCTGTTGGTGTCTCTTTCAGATGCAGTATATGCGACGAGAGTTTATGGTGTATTAACAACGACAGATTAAACAATGGTGAGTTGCTTTAACGTTACGTTCTTTTTGTTTCGTTTTCACCTGGAGATGCCATTTGTTATGAAAATGAAAAATATGGCCATGTGATGTATGAAGACATTTTAAACCTTTTTTAAACCTGAAAGCAGCTTTGTTAGGTAAATACTGTCTACTTGATGTAAGTTAAACATTGCGAACAAGTTTGTTAAATTCTGTAATCTAAGCGGGTTTATACACTGACTATTTGATGACTAGACGATTACTATTTTGACAGACTCTATGTATAGAATAGCAGTTTTCACTCAAACCTCAATTTGAGGGAGATGACACAGTACATGTTAGTTAGCACTGATTTCTCAAGACCGCATTTAGCCTAGTTTTTAAGTTGTCTGAATTGTTTTAACTGTTCTTGGCTAGTTTTTTTCCTATGTCATTTGAATGTCATTCAGAAAGCTTTAACCCTTATTGTTGGTACTTCTCAGTTGGCTTGAAATGACAACATGACATCTAGTGTTTAGTTGAAACACACAAGAGGGGATTTTGTCTAGTCCCAAGGAAATCCCTTATTCATTATAGCAGTTAAAGTGAGAGAGGAAGGAAGGAAAGAGGCAAAGAACGGATGTAAAAAGAGATGTGTATCCTGTAGTTTAGTTCATATGCAAAGAGAGATGAAAAACTGATTATCAACATGTTCTTCTGTAATTAGTTATTGTTAGATCCTTCGTGCTTCTGTAATTTTAAAGATGAATATTTCTGTAGTATATCTCAATATATTAAAATTGTATTTATTTAAATGGGCCACTTTTTACTAAAATCTTGTTTCCTTAAACTTGTTCGCTTAAATCCATAAGACTATATCACTAATTTTGTTTTAGCATCCAGATATTTATATATTTATATATATACAGTGTGTGCCCCATTTTATGGTTTATTTTATGACAACTTTGTTTTTTTAAGTAGCTAGATTACTGGTTTTACTTATCTGTAAAATATTTGGTCCATATCTGGTTATTTATTTATTTACGTTTAATTATATATTTATTGTTTCTGGTACAAAGGTAAACAAACCAGTCTTAAAATCAAAATTGAAAAGTATTAATTGGTCTATTATTCGATGATAAATGTCTCTTAAAAATTCATGCTGTTAATATAAAAAAAAAACTAAACAAAAAACTGCTCACTACATTACTCTATAGTTTTAATTCATGCAAATCCTTCAGTGTCAACAAAACAATATATGGGTTTCTTCTTTGTAAGACATAAAATTAGTCTAATAGTCTAGACAATTATATTATAATATTATTTGCATTTTTTACAATTTGCATTTATCATTGTTTTTTTTAAATCCCTGCTGTTCCCCTTTTAAAACTTGTGACCCATTTGTGTGAACCCCTGTTCTATTGTGTGAGATGGTATGAATAATAAGTGGTATTTCCTGTAAAATGAATAATTTAATTGATCTTTGTGTGACAGTTTCCCTTCTACGGTAGGCCACTCATCAACTAAACCTTGACCCTAAGTCACTTGCATCCTTCTGAGCACAAAGAGGGGAATTAACATTCTGACTCAGCTGATATACACAATGTGTCAGATGCTGTGGACTGCTAATGTCAGGGAAGTCACAGTCTCTAAATGGATCTCATAGATTTCGTGGATCTCTGCCATGTTGTTTTCACAAAGGCCTCATTGTGGGTTTTAATGCAATAGCTTGTAGAAATGCACAATCTCTGCCTCTCCCCTGCGCTGTTCCATCTTAAACTGTGAGAGAGCAGAGGCACTGTTCCAGAATTCCATTCCCAGTGCTCGTTGTCAACAGAACTCCAAGCCTATTATCATGGGAGCAGTCTAGTCTTCATTGCCACTTTTTGTTTTTAATTGATTGCTTTTCTCTTCTGTTAAACATTAAATGGGACAGTTTAGTCTCTCATAGGGAAAATTTTGTTGTTGCAGAAATGTATTGATAATGCATGTATTGTCAATGATATTGGCCAGTCTTGCTGTGTTTCCCAATAAATCTAATTAATCTGTCTACAGGAGAATGGGCAGAGTCGCCTCCATCAGGCCCAGGAGGGTGTGGAGGAAATCAAAGTTATCATGCTGAATAACATTGACAAGGCTGACGAGCGTGCAGGAAAACTCGTGGAGCTTGAGGACAGAGCTGATAAACTACTTGAACATGTTAGTTTATGTTATCATTTGATAAATATGATTGGTCACAATTTATATTAGGTGACCTTAACTACTATGTACTAGCAAAAAATAAGTACTATGTACTTATGGTCATTTTGTGTAGCAAAACACTTTTGCTGCTATTGAGGTGGGATATGGGTAGGTTAGGGACATGTTTAATGGTATGGGTAGGTTTAAGGGTGGGTTAAGGTGTAAGATGGGTCAACAGTGTAAATATAAATGTAATATCAGAAATTATACATATATCTTTAAAAATATAAGTACAATGTAAAAACATGTATGTAGACAATAAGTACACTGTACCAAATGATTAATTTAGATGTAAGTACATAGTTAAGGCCACCTAATATAAAGTGGGACCGTATGATTTAGTTCATGCCTTTAAAACTGCTTGACAAAAAGCATGCCCAATTAATTATGCATTCTATGGTTGTATGATCCTGTTTTATGGTTTGTTGAGAAATCCATAAACTAGGTTTCTGGAATTTCAAGTGTTTCTAGGGAAAGCAAGAAGTCTATAAATAGTGCCTAGGTGGGGTGTTTGCATCCTGAGTTGAGTTTACCTTGTTAAATTTAGAAAGTCATTTCCTTCTGTTATGAAATGAACAAAACTTGTGTAATAGTGTAGCAGGCTGTTTGTGCAGTACATACCATGCGGTCAGGCAACAAGTTCACTTTGATTTCATGTTTTATCATATAAACATACTAAAAATCCCATTGAAAGTCTTGCTTGATCAAGCTATATTTGTTTATATAGTGCTTTATTCAATACATATTGTTTCAGACCAGTTTCATAAAACTGAATAAAACTCAATAATAAAAGGGGAAGTAGTCTTAAAATGTATCAGTTATGAAGCAACAAATTGAATGTCAGCTTTAAAGGAGATCTTCAGATCACAATTGTTAATCTCAGTTTAGTTTGAAACAGTTGCATAACTGTCAGTATCACAAGTTTAATATAAAATTGTGAAATGAGTTCAGTTCAGAATGCAACAATGTCATTCAGTGTTGATGTTGCAAAGCTAGTGTCATGCAGTTAAATTCAGAACAAATGGGTTTACCCTAATTGAGCAAGCTAAATGCAATCGTTGCAAGACACAGAAAGCCAGGCTTGGTCGGAGGGCCAGTTCTCATATGGCCTAAAAGAACAAGCATGGTGTGATTTATGATTTACTCTGTGGTTGGTGCCAGTTACTGGTCCAAACAAAGACTATAATTACAGTTATGAAAACAAAACATGCAGTATAAAAGTACCTTAAATGTTTTTCCACTTTTATTTTTCAGATAAAGATTCTTTGTGACAATAAAAAATGACATCAAAAATCTCTCTCTTCACATATATATTATTTTAATGACTCTACCTATTTCTTTTCAGAGCGAAAAATTCTCAAAGACCTCATTTAAGGTGAAACAGAAGAAGCGCTGGGAGAATAAGAAGTACAAAGTGATAATAGCAGCAGTTGTAGCTGCAGTGGTGCTTGGTATTATTGTGGCTGTGGTTGTGAGCGTGCTGACAACCAACGCCACAGGAGGTGACTAGAAGATAAACTGGCTGAGAAGATGAGTTGTGTTTGAAATTCCTCAGAATACCCCCTTGAAAATCTTGCTTCTAGTACTTTTGTAAAAGTAAAGGCAAGGAAAGTTTCATGGATCGAATGTACAAGCTAAATCTGTGATGCTACTTTCTATTAAGATGATGCTAAGAAAATAATGTGGTGGGTGATAAAAATGGTACCATGGTGTCACTATAATTCCTGCTTTCATTTTTCAATGGTAACACATAGTATGTGGCATTAATGGTAACAGTTTACATGCATTCTGTAAATGAGATAAATCAGTGCCAAATGCGGGTTTAAGTGTAGCAGGGAAAATATATTAGACTGTGGAGACTTTGTCAGGGAGTAGAGAATTGTTTATCAATCTTGTTCTTCAAAGAAAATAACTTTCTTGATTCTGTTTTTCATCAGTGAAAGGTGTGTTTAATAATCTCAAAAATTTATTATTGCATTATTGGGATTAATCCAGGACCTGTTTTGAGGCACACATTCTGTGACTATGGCACATTTTTTGCTAAATTTTAAAAGTTTTATTAGTATTACTGGAACAACCATAGGAATTGTGGAGGGCATATTCCCTCAGAATTCATATTTGTCAGGGGATTGTTTCTGTGAATTTTGTTCAATTTCCACTTCTTAAAATTTTACATTTTGGTTGCTCCTAATCTTGAACAATTCCATCCTTAGCCATTACAATGTAAAAGCAGATTAATTCTGTAAAAATAAGTCATACCTTAAATTTGCTGCTAAAACAGCTCTCTATGTGTGTACATATATAAATGTATAAATAAATTTTACTTATGTAAATATACCGTGTCTGACGTTTTTCTTTCTTAAGTGTGTCATATTTATTTCTGGATCATATATTTTCTTTCATAATGCTTGTTGAGGTCTACTTTTAACTTAGCGTCGTGACTTAAATGTTAATTGTGCAGAACGTCAAAAGAAATGTATAACAGATTTTAACTAACACGTTTTCCTCATATCTCTATTTCTAACAACCAGTGTGATGTGAAATAAATAAATAAATATAAACATATATGCTGGAGAGAACACCGTCAACAGTGGGCGCGTGACGCGCATTGTTACTGTTGTTATAGCAACGACTAAACTAAACCAGAGCAAGCTTTCGGTTGCTACAATGAACGTCTAAATAGTTTGCCATACAAATTACAAACTTGTATAACGTATTAATTCCCACCCAAAGAAGAACAAAAATGCCTCACGATGACCCCCGGGTGGAGTGGATTAAAAACGCAGTATGTGTGATGTTTGACTTTCCTGATCCAGGCTGCTTTGAGGAGTTACTCAGTCGCGGTGATGGAGAGGAAGAGCAGAAAATTATACACTTTTTAAACGTGGTCACAGAAGAAGAGGCGCCCTCAACGCTGTTTTTCTTCAAGAATATACGAGAAGAAGAGGTTGAAGTGGAAATTCCTGTTGGTACGTTTTCAGTTGCTAACGACTTTCGCGTGCCTGAAATCTAACGTTCAAATGTCACATTACTTGTATCACTTTGCTCACGTATTAATAAGTATTCTTAAGAAAGGTATAATATGTTAAATAACAAAATGGTGCCAAGCCATTAACGTTTTTGTAAACAAAACTATTTCCCTGTCTAGAAAATGACTTGGAGAGAAGTCCTTCTGTTTTGTCTGAAGGTTCCCTCGTCTCAAACAGAGAGATAACCCCTGCTGACAGTGAGTGTGCTTCCTAAATGGTTAATATTATCAATATGATAAATGCTAATTGCTCAAAGTTAAAAGTTGTTCTACTTTTTTTCTATTTCTCTTTACAATTGTCCACACATGACTGAAGAGAACAGAAATGATCAAAACAGACAGGACTCATCAAACGTAGAAGACTCTCAGAGTCAAGATCCCGGAGTTGAGGGCCTGTTAGAGGCAACAAAAGGAAATAAACCACCTCCCAATGTAATTTTCAGTTTATTAATTGTATCTGCTATTTATTTTACAAATGTATTAAACAGAATGTTTAAAAATCAATATGTGTAGGAGATCTGGGGCCCGTTTCAGAAAGGAGGTTAAGTGAAAACTCAGAGTATGTTAACCCTGAAATAAGAGAAACTCTGGGTTT
>JAUMHE010000048.1:5613759-5626552 GCA_032359235.1 Enteromius mattozi
TTTAATGCAATTTCATCTGAAATAACTTCAAAATTACGGCCAATTCCAAACTTTTTCAAGTGAAAAGTCAATAAACGCCACACATTACATTACTTATTTTTTTATTATACTTAAATATTTAAATAATTTAAATGTAAACTGACGCATTAACTTGAGCAGCTATGTTTTCCCACACTAACTGTCTCTGTTTCGCAGATGCAGTGGTGTTGCTTTTATTTTTAAATATGTGCTCATATTTGCTACAACTTTGCATGAGCACATCAAGTTCAGCTGGAGAAAAAGTGCTGATCTCTTTTTTTTTCTAACTCAGATCAGCTGTTCTGAAACCGAAAACTCTGAGTTTTTAATCTCTTGGTAAGTTAACTTAAACTCCGAGTTGGTTGAACCTCCTTACTGAAACAGGCCCCTGATCTCTATGTATTTTTTAATAATGTTTTGACCAATATTATTTTTATTGTTTCACAAGATTGAGGTTCAGGTTGTGTATCACATAGAGCTTCATGTGGACGTGAACAATATTCCACAGAGGTTTGAAAAATACAATGTCCTCTACTTCCTGAGAAACACCCATGGTAGGTGGAGAGTGTTGTTGTTGTTGTTGTTCTTTATTTATTTATTTATTTGCTTATCTAGTGTCTGGTGTTTTACCCTATCCAGAAACTATCACTGAACCGGCAGATATAAATGAGGCTAATAATTTGATGCCCAAACTTATTGAGTTTGGCATGATGAATGACCATCCCTTGATGATGCTTGGAGGGCTTTTCAACCATGTGCGTGACTAAGCTGCTTATCCCCATATAAATGGATTATCATTAATTATGCTTTGGAAGTGTGTATCCTTATTGATGGCTTTCTTTGCAGGTGTACATCCCTCTTCTCTCAGTGAATCAGCTGAGGCTCACTGATGGTGGCTATCATGGTGTTGCTGGCTCTCAAGAGAGTGATGCAGAGTGTCAGACAACAGGAGATGAGAAACAGCAGCCTGCAGAATCCCGTGGAGCTTTTGAGGTCCGAGATGATCTGCTCCACAGCACACATAAATTCTTGCAGGTCATAGATCAAACCCTACAGCAGCTTGAAGGTATTATAGTTTCATTTTCAGAGTCAGAAAAATGTATACTATATATACTATACTATTTATACACAAACATATAAACTCTACTATTATTTGTTTTTAGTTTTTTTTTAAAGTCACTTATGTTCACCAAGACTGCATATAAAATTAAACATTTAAACAATTGTGAAATATTAATACAATTCAAATATATGTTTTCTATTTTAACCTATTTTAAAATGTAATGTATTCCTGTGAAGGCAAACCAGAAATAGCGTTTTAAAAGCCATTACTTCAGTCTTTGGTGTCACATGATGCACCAGAAAACATTCTAAAATGTTGATTTGGTGAATATCTGATTATTTTCAATGTTCAAAGGAGTTGTGCTACTTAATATTTTGATCTCTCTGTTATAGGTGAATTTAAATTGCACATTCCAGACATGGATTTGGAGGGTGGAGTGGAGGTGCTATTGTCTAATCCAGGCATGGTGGAGAAACTAGAGCAGTGTGTGATGAATTGGCACACACAGATCACAATTGTCATTGAAGAGCAGAAAAGAAAGAAACCACAGGTTTGGAAAATTTAGATGAACTAATCCTGATGAAATTCTTGTTATGTTGTGATTCTCTACTCAATAGATTGGTAATGGGCAATCTAAACAGAACATTTAAACAATTTTGTTTTAACACTTTCAAACTTATTTTTCTTTCTTTTCTAAAGGGGCCCGGTCCTTTGGCAGAAATTGAGTTCTGGCGTGAACGTGTTGCTGTCTTCAGTAGTTTGATTGAGCAGCTGAACCTGCAAGCGGTGAAGAAGATTCTGGATGTGATGACCCGTGCAGACTCATTCATAATGCAGGAACTGGAAAAGACCACAGCTGAGCTTAGCAAATACCATGAGGAGTCTGCCAATAATGTACAATTCCTCACCACAATGGAGAGACACTTCAGGGTGAGGAGTGACCATAGGTAGAGGTCAAAAGAAATATCAAGTTTATTTATAATACCAGTTGCTTCAAAGCAGATTTACAGTAAAAAAAAATAAGTTTAGTCATCCCCATATCAAATCGGTATGTTGTAATTCTTTTTCTTGTGGAAAAGATTAGCAAATAATGAAAAAATTTACTGATGTCAGTTTTACATTTATTATTTACAGAACCTTGTTACTGGACTGGATTTCAAAGTGGTCTTGGACACCATTCCTGAACTGATGAATGGGCTGCGTATGATCTGGATATTATCCAGACATTACAACACAGATGAGCGTTTGGAATCTCTGATGGAACGCATTGCTTGGGAACTGTCTGAACGGGTTGCAAGAGTCGTGAATGTCCGTGTTCTGTTTAAGTGAGTAAGCAAAATAAAGTAGCTCAAACCACAAGCCAGCAGTAACATACACAAAAATATGAAAATGTTGCAGGTAGCATTTGAGTTTGAAATTATTCTGTTGGGTAAAAAACTAAAACAAAAAAATATGAATTATACTTTTATTTAAATGTTCAGTTAAGAAGTTCCACACAAAAAAATCTTAAATTACAATGATTGTAAATATCACATTTATTTATATTATGCAGAGACAAGAGGGTGGTGGCCAAAGCCAAGGCTCAGGACGGAAAGCAAGTCCTGGATCAGTGGAAGGCCAGTTATTTTGAGGTCCGTGCACGGATTGAGAAATCAGACCGAGATCCCCGCTGGGAATTTGATCGCAAAAAGCTGTTTGAAAAAACAGATTATATGGCTTCAATCTGTCAGGACTTGTATAACATCTTGCAGGTAAGCCAAGTCCGATAAGGCATATTTGATTTTATAACTTTAAATTTGTGCAAAAATTCTTCCTATAAATAATCCCTGACAGACAGTAACCTTCTCCCAAATTAATAATCACTTATAGACTCTAGATGAGTTCTACATTATTTTTGGACCGGAGTTAAAAGCAGTGACGGGTGATCCAAAGCGAATAGATAAGGTTTTACACCGTGTAAACTGCCTCGTCGAGCCCATTGAGGAAGTTTCCTTTGACCCTTTTGACATCCGCAAAATGAGCAGCTGGAAAATGGTCATGCAAGAATTTAAAACGGAAGTTCAGGTATAACTTTGTCACAACAACTACATTGTGAATTTTAATTTTGTATTTATTTTTGCTGTATTAATTTGTATCTTTTGTTTAAGGCAATTGAAAGAGAAGCTATCAATTTCATCAATTACTCCTTCAAGACGCTGCGTTCCTCATCGGCAGCCTTTGACCTGCTGCTGAAATTTAAACACATCCGGTCCAGAGATGCCATCAACAATCAGTTGATGAAGAAGTTTAATGATATTCTTGTTCAGTACTGCAAAGAGGTGCTCCAGGACCTTAAAAACCTTAACATGAGGACATTTGATTTAAAGTTTGATTTAAATGTTGACATGGTGATACAGAGATTATATTTCTTGCTATTCTCATGTGTCTTCTTTGTTATTGTTGTTGCCTAGATGGACCTTCTAAATGACCTATTCGTGAAGCTCAAAGATAACCCACCTCTTAATAAGAATAATCCTCCTGTGGCAGGAGCCATTATTTGGGAGCGTTTCCTGCTCGACCGCATGAGGTACCCCATTAGACGTTTCAAGGACGCACGTGAGATGATGGACACTGAAGAGGGCAAAGCAGTAAGTCCTTGTTTTGCTTAAGTGATGTTTTTGTTACTAGAATGACGTTTTACCATTTTTAAGTGTCCCACTAGTGTTGCATTTTTTAAAACGCACCTTAAGGCCCCTGCATTCTGTTTCAAGAGTGTGACATACTGTAAGAACAGTGTAGTTTTATGTGCTGTAAATGTGTCATGTACTGTCTGTCCAATGATCATTGTATTTAGGGTTACAAAAAGCCACGTTCAAGCAATCCATGATGGGTATATTTTGAAAATGTGTAGTTTTGCTCTCTATGCAACCCCAACTTGTAAGAATGAAAATGTTCTGACTGTTTTTTATTTTTCATTTTGCAGGTGGTATCCAAATTCTTAGATGTGGCTATGGATATGAGGAACTATGAAGTAGAGCTGTTTAAAAAATGGAAAGCAGGGATTATTCAGACTCTGTCCCTCCTGATGAAAAGAAGTGTGCTGATCATGGTCAACAGTGCTGGGGCTGTCTGTGCAGACTCCACACAGCTCAATACCGTATGTTTCAGTGACAAGGAAAGCTTTCTGTCAACTTTGAGAGAAAGAAAGCAGTGAAAATTTATAATGGCTATTACAATATTAAAATACCAAGGCAAATGTCTTAGTGTCTATTTTTCCCTCTTCCTCAAAACTAACATGCACATAAAATGTGCTTTGGCATGACATTAACGTTATTATGTGTGAATATGGCTGTGATTGCAGGCTGTTCAGGGGTCAGAGAAGGCTGTGGAAAAAGATGTGTGCTACTCTGTCAATTTTGCCCCTGAACTGCAGGAGATCATATCTGAGACCAAGTATCTGGATTACTTGGGCATCTTAACACCAAGTGAGGCACAAAATGTTGCTCTGCAGGAAGACAAGTTTCTGAGGTAGTCTCCCTAACTTTTCCCTGAAAAAATGTGTGTGACATATGACCAAAATAGACATCCTTGAAATATTGAAGTGTTTTGTCCTTTGTTTTGTTTTGCATGCAGGCACATACAAGGACTGAAGAAGTTAGTAAACCGTTACCATTCTCTGATGGACAATCTAAATGATGCAGAGTTCTCACTAATGGCTGATCAGGTGCAGGAACTGAGGCGAGTGCTAAGCTTTGGGTGCAGAAGAGTCAACTGGAATTTTCTGGGTAAGTTACACAGGGGATAGGCTACCAGTTATTTTTGCATACCTCATAATAACGTTTGTAGTTGCCAGTTTTTGTAGTTCTGAAAATTCTAAATGATGCAATTTATTAAAATGAATGAGAATTTAAAGCATCAGGCGCATGTGTGCTAAAAATAAACAAATTATATTGTTCGCTGGTGTGGACATTAATAGCGTTATCTTTACAGTTATTGGTCTTGGTGTGAACAGAGCTTTACACTTGTTTTACAGGTATACCGCAATTCATCCAACGTGGAAGCCAGGCAACTTCGAAATTTGAGTCCCTTGTGAACCAAATTCAGAAGAATGAACGAGACATTGACGAAAAACTTAAATCTATTGAATCCGCAAACCTTTTCAAATTCCCAGTGGCAGATAAAAATGGATACCTACCAGGTTAAGAGTGTTCTATAATCATTCGAAATACAGCACATAAGCAGACACATCAGGTACAAAGTGTCAATGTGTTATCGGTCTGTTTTTCCAGGAATTAAGGAGTTCTGTGACTTCATTGAGTGTGAAAGGGCAAAGGCGGTCAACCTTCTTGTAAATAAGTATGCAGCTATCAGTCCACTCCTCACCAAAATAGAGAGTCTGATTATGGGGACCAGCACTGGCAAATCCAAACGCATGGCTCAGTTCTATGCTTATTGGGAGCACAAGATCTTCGATTCACTTAGCAAGATGGTGCTTCAGTAGGTTCACTTGACTGTTTTCTCAGATACACATACGTAGATAGTCTTATGCTCTTTTATGCTTAACATTACCATTGTCTTTTAGCAATATTCAAGCTTTTAACACCGCACTGATGGGCACTACTCCACTCTTCCAAATCGACACCATCTTAGCTGCACCTGAGATTGCTTTGCTTCCCAAGAGCAGTGAAGTGTACAAGCTTATTAGACAGTGTGTCGGTGACTGTGTGGAGAGCACCAGGGTATGTTGACAATGAACTACTTTTAAAAAGAAAATGTAGCTCTGAGGGGATGATGTATATTTGCAGGCCCTCCGAAAAGTCAACAAAAACCCAACAGTTGTTTTCCATTGGCTTTTGGATACTTGAAGAAAATAAGCGCTATGTTCAACAAAAGATTAGGATTTTTACATGTTTTCTTCGTCATGATAATCTTCACAAATGAACTCAACATTTATACATTTTGAAACCTAAATTACATTCAACAGAAGTAAACAGCTAAACATAGGCTATATATGAAATGCACTGTGATTGCAACATCACAAAGCTTCCAACAATTCTTTCTGCCTTTATTTAAAAAAAATAATATCTTAAAGTTTGAATTAGAATAGTTTCTAAGAGATATAAAGTGATATAAACACGACAGACTAGTTAGTAGATGAGTTTTCCTGTGATGATGTTTAATGTCCCTGAAAACCTAGCAATCCAATTTAGCAACTTGTGAGCAATCTTAACAAGTAAAGACTTTTAAAAACTCATGAGGTTGTTTTACTGCTGTATTTTATAACATGGAATAAAAGATGAAGCTTGTGTTAACCACAGATGTTTGTTTGTTTTTTCAGGCATTTAAACCTATTTAAAAAAAGTACTTAAATAATAACTAGTTTCTGGGATTTGGTCTATAAATATGCATCATCCCTGCAACACTGCACACTCTGTTGTGCAATTAGAAAACAAATATTTTCACATACTGTAGATTTAGTGCAATGTACTCTATATTTTTGGTCACTCAGGTCACTTTTTTCCCTGCTTGTCACTCTATAGCTGTTTGTTCGCTGGATGCATGGCAGTTGCATTCAGTGCTCTCCTCAGCATGTGGATGGTGAAGACAAACCATTTATCTTCACTTTTTACAGTGAAGTGTGCCAGCTTCCACAGATAAATGAACAAGCCACAGCCATCTCCCAGACAATGCAGCGTCTCCTTAATGGAATCAGTGCCTATCTCAAAACGTGGATGAGCTATCGGTCTCTCTGGAAGCTCGACAAGGCTATTGTCATGGAGAAGTTTGCATCCAAGAAACCCTCATGTGTGATGTATGATGAGAAGTTTCAGTTTTATGTCAGGGTCAGCAATGAGGTGGCAAAGCAGCCCTTGGTGAAGCATGAACACATAATCAGACTAAACCTGGAGCCACTGGCCCGTGCCGTCCAGGAGAACGCTCAAGCATGGGTCACTTCTCTGGGCAGGCTGCTCAACGACTCGGCCCGAGAGGAGCTTTTCAACCTACGCAATGAGCTGTTGGTAAGGACAAATTTTGCTTTGTTTTAAATGTTATCTGTGTTTCATCTAAGTATCGTGCAAGTGAAATGTTAAGATTGTGATGCAGTCTGTTTTTAAAGAAGGAATTTACTGTAAACAGAAATTGTCAGATAATTTGAAGAGGAGCCCCAACACATTGGAAGACCTGAAATTTGTTCTGGGCACAATCACAGACATTAGAGATATGTCTCTCTCAGTGGAGATGAGAATCAGCGATATTCAAGAGAGATACAGGACTTTGAGCATGTACAATGTGGAGGTGAGTAAACTTAAGCCTATCAGACGGTAGTGCAACAGTCAATATTTCCTGTTTTATGAAAGGTGATAAAATGTGCTTTTGTGTCAATTTGTGCCAGTCAATCCACTAAAACAAAAATACACACAAATACAGAAAACTGATTCTTAATGATTTTTTTTTTTTATAACTGTTTTCCATGTTAATATATTGTAAAATTATTTTGATTCTGTGGCAAAGCTGAATTTTCAGCATCCATAGCTCTAGTCATCAGTGTCACATTAGTTTTCAGAAATTACTATAACATGCTGATTTGGTGCTTAAGCAAAATTTCTTATTATTTTCAGTGTTGTTCAGTGTTAATATTTTCTGCAAGCCCTGATAGCATTTTTTTAGGATTCTTTAATGAATACACAGTTTTAAAAGTCATCATTTATTTGAAATAGAAAGCTTTTGACATAAATATCAGTACTTCCACTTTAGATCTATTTAATGCATCCTTGGCTAATGATAAATTTGATCTGCTTTACAATTCAAGACTACAGAGGAGGAGGTGCAGCTGTCTGCAAACATCTTCATTTTGTGGAGTGAACTTTTTAAAGAGTCTAGACGGGTTGACCGCAGCCTGGCAAAAGTAAAAAAGACCTTTGCAGAGGTAGTACTGATCATTTACAATCAAGTTAAATTTCTTGAGAGAAGTATTTGATCTTTGATTCCTAAATGTTCCAATTCCAATGTTTTAATCAGATCACTCTAAACCAGACTGAAGAGTATAAACAGGAGCTCTCCATATTTGCAGAGAGCTTCAATATGCATGGGCCTGGAGCCGTGGGAGATGATCTAGAAAAAGGCAAGAGTCTTGATAGCTTTTGTTTTTCCTATCTTACCGACCTAGTATTACATAACTTTTGTTTTTGTACTCTTATAGGTTTGAAGATCATGGCTACGTATGAGACGGAGCTGGATAGGGTAGAGGCCAGCCGTCAGGAGCTGGCTAAAGCTGAGAAACTGTTCAACCTGCCCATTACTATGTACCCAGAACTTCTCAGTGTACAAAAGGAGATGAAGGGCCTGAGACAGATCTATGAGATTTATACAAACCAGAAGGTTAGAATGAAAATTCATTATATAAACTTTGACGTAAGATCTGAGGAGTTGTGACCCCAGTGTGTGTATATTCATCAGGAGGCTAAGGCAGAATGGTCACAGACCCTTTGGGTGAATCTGGACATAAAGCTCCTGCAGGAAGGTATAGAGGGACTTATCAAGAGCTTGCGGAAGCTGCCAAAGGATGTGAGAGCTCTTCCTGTATCTTTCTTCCTGGAGAGCCGCATGAAGGAATTTAAAGAGTCAATCCCTCTCCTTTTGGATCTAAAAAATGAGGCTCTCAGAGACAGGCAAATGCTTGAAAGATTTTGTTTTACAATGATTCAGCTTAATTCAGTGTAATCTAAGATAAAGCACTAGCTATATGTATATGCATTATGAGACTCAAGTGCTCAATTGGTGTCTGCAGGCACTGGAAGGATCTAATGGAGAGGACAGGCACCAGC
Source organism: Enteromius mattozi (assembly GCA_032359235.1). NCBI lineage: Eukaryota > Metazoa > Chordata > Actinopteri > Cypriniformes > Cyprinidae > Enteromius > Enteromius mattozi. The sequence goes on from JAUMHE010000048.1 coordinate 5,622,646, forward strand.
TTTGAGATGAACCCAAACACCTTCACTCTGGAGAACATGTTCTCCATGGAACTGCACAAATATGGCAACGTCATCAGTGAAATCGTCACTTCGGCTGTGAAGGAGCTCGGCATTGAGAAGGTTAGAAATCTCATTAATAAAGAAAGACGAGGGTAAATAAATGTAAATGATGAGAGATTACATGTTGCTTGTGTGCCTTTTACAGGGAGTCAAAGAAGTGGAGGCAACTTGGGAAACTATGAAGTTTATTGTGCAGCGGTTTTTAAAAGGCACACAGGAGCATGGTTTTATTCTTGGTGCTGTGGATGACATCCTTCAGCGCCTGGATGATGATGCCATGAACCTGCAGAGTATGGCAGGCAGCCACTATGTTGGTCCCTTCCTGGCCACTGTGCAACAGTGGGAGAAGAATCTATCACTCATCAGTGAGATCATTGAGGTCAGTGGAAACCATCACTGCCAAAAACGTCTTGAAATTTAAAACTGCACTGGCTCATATTCATGTTTTTTGTAATTCTGAAATGTGTAGGTATGGATGTTAGTACAGCAAAAATGGATGTACCTGGAAAGCATTTTCATTGGAGGTGACATTCGCTCTCAGCTACCTGAGGAAGCCAAAAAATTTGACAATATTGACAAAATGTTCAAAAAGGTAAGGTTCTGCACCAACAGCAAATATGTAACCTTGTTTTTGAATAGAATGTAAATTCCCTCTCCTCTTTTAAATACAACCAGATAATGACTGACACAGTAAAGGATCCTGGCATTAAGAGATGCTGTCTGGTTCCAAATCGCCTGGCCGATCTGCAGAACCTAAGCGATGGTTTGGAGAGGTGTCAAAAGAGTCTTAATGATTATCTTGATTCCAAGCGGAACGCTTTCCCACGTTTTTTCTTCATTTCTGACGATGAGCTGCTCAGTATTCTGGGTAGCAGTGAGCCTACTTGTGTGCAGGAGCACATGATCAAGGTACTTTTGTGTACTAAAACAAGCATCACTATGAATAATACATATTCACCCTAACTGTTTTGTAAATGAAGCTTGTTGTATTCATTGGGAATGATCCCCATGCATTTCATTTTTTAAATTCTTTTGACCATATAGTTTTTAACAAAAATAACTCAATCTTCCCTGCCATTAGTGTTGTACTATTCAATCTTGTTTTCATGAGCTGAAGTGTCCAACAGGAATAGAACAAGTACAATTAGCCCAGTTATATAAGCTTAAAAAGTTTGTTAAACTTAGTGTTTTAACCACTCATATACAATATGTATGTTCCATATTCAATAAAATAATAAAATAAAGTTGACAGCTTACTATTTTAACTTTCCTCACCCTTATAGCAAAAACATTCAAATGAACTGAATTCTGGTCCAAAAATTAACAGCTGCACAACAGACCATTAATGAAACAATCATCTTGTTTTTCCTCATCCACAGATGTATGACAACATAGCAGCATTGCATTTTGATACGGGAATGAATGGAGAAATGGTAGCAAGTGCAATGGTTTCTGCCGAGGGGGAGGTGATGGAGCTCAAACAGCCTGTACCTGCAGAGGGCCGTGTGGAGGACTGGATGACTGGAGTGCTGCTGGAGATGAGGAGAACCAACAGACTCATCACTAAAGAAGCTATTTACTTCTACAGCCACCGAAAGTCTAGGTTAAGACATGGTCTAGACCATCATGAGCCAGTGATATCAATAAAAGTTCTGATTGAACTGGCTTGTCTGTCTGATTGAAAGAATTTGTGGAAGTTTTATAATGTTGTCTTCTACCTGCCCATCAGGGTAGACTGGATGCTTGACTACCAGGGAATGGTGGTGCTGGCAGCAAACCAGGTGTGGTGGACGTGGGAGGTGGAAGACGTCTTCAAAAGGATGAGTCAAGGAGAAAAGCAGGCATTGAAACAGTATGCAAAGAAAATGCACAAGCAGATCGATGACCTGGTGAGGCGCATCACACAACCCTTAAAGAAGAATGACAGACGCAAAATCAACACTGTGCTCATTATTGATGTCCATGCTAGGGACATTGTGGACACTTTTGTCAGAGATAGGTAAGATACGAGGACTTTACAGCCATTTGTGAGTCACTTAAAACCTCCAATTGGTTGCAGTTTTCTTTGTAACACACTTTTTCTGTGGGCAGTATCACAGATGCCCGTGAGTTTGAATGGGAGAGTCAGTTGAGATTCTACTGGGTTAAAGAGCCTGATGAGCTGTTTGTGCGGCAGTGCAGTGCTCAGTTCTCCTACGGCTATGAGTACATGGGACTGAACGGCCGGTTGGTCATTACTCCCCTTACTGACCGTATCTATCTCACACTTACTCAGGTACTCTGAAAACACAGTTGTCTGACTCTAAATAGCTTGTTTTGCATGTACATGTCTTATTTATATAAGGCATTATGTATTGTCAGGCTTTGTCTATGTTCCTGGGTGGAGCGCCAGCTGGTCCTGCGGGTACGGGGAAAACTGAATCCACTAAAGATCTGGCTAAAGCTTTGGGGCTTTTGTGTGTGGTCACCAACTGTGGAGAGGGCATGGACTACATGGTAAGAGATTTGTATTCTTGCGGAAACAGTGACATATTTTTGTTTTCCTGACTTCTTTGTTGAATAGTAAGTTCAAAAGAACAGTATTTATTTGAAATATAAATGTTGTTTTAGAATAGTAGTTTTTAATGTCACTTCCCGATCATTTAAATGTGAGTTTATTAAATTAGATTTTGATTTCTTATCCTCTAGGCTGTTGGGAAAATCCTCTCTGGGTTAGCACAGTGTGGAGCCTGGGGCTGTTTTGATGAGTTCAACCGCATTGACGCCTCAGTGCTGTCAGTCATCTCCTCTCAGATCCAAACCATCCGAAATGCTCTAATGCTGCACCTCAAGAGGTTTCATGTGAGTTTATTAAATCCTGAGCCAATCTTATAGTCAAATACCGAAATATAATTGTTGTACTTATTTCAGGCTCTGCGTGTCTTGTGTTTTTATGTTGTTAGTTTGAAGGTCAAGAAATCAGTCTAGACAGCCGTATTGGGATCTTCATCACGATGAACCCTGGTTATGCTGGCCGCACAGAACTTCCAGAGTCAGTGAAAGCTTTATTCAGACCAGTGGTAGTCATTGTGCCGGACCTGCAGCAGATCTGTGAAATCATGCTCTTCTCTGAAGGCTTCCTCATGGCTAAGGTGAGAAATGAGAGCTTGGCTTTTAGTAGATTAAATGAAGTAGAAATCGTTTACTCACCCCACAAATCACTCCAAACCTAAGTCTTTTGTTCATCTTCAAAACATGATGTTCTATTATGACAACACAAATAGCATATAAAATAACTTGTAGCAGATCTATACAGGTGGAGCTGAAGGTTGAGGGTTTCAGAGGAACTCTGAAAGCACGCTACAAAATAATCAAGTGAATGCCAAACAACCATTTAAATATAAAGCAGCATGCTCATTGGCTGCATATGTAACATGAACTGACCAGCATGTGCCAGGTCACTTAATGATTAGAATATCATCACTTTATGTTAAGGAACCAACAGCCTGTGATATGTAGAGTTTCATGACAGAACTTGGCATATATTTTTAATAAAACCTAAGAGATCTTGGTGACTCCATTGAAAGTACATGCAACCAACATTTTAATGCTTCAAAAAGGTTTTATAAAAAATATAAAACTCTTATGGCTTTGCAATGGCATAAGGGAGAGATTCTTAGATTAATTTTCTAAGATAGTGTCAATAGGACCTCAAAAAGTGTGACATAGACTCGGATGACGGTTGATCCATGTGCAAGCTGTTTATTTTACAATCGAAGTCAGACGGGCTGGGGTCAGAATCAAACAGACAGTTCCACAGAGACAGAGCAAAGACAGTACCGTTAAACAGGCTGAAGGTCGGGGAAAC